>CM055744.1:1518936-1767551 GCA_029465975.1 Dallia pectoralis
CGGGATGTTACTCTAGTCTTTACAAACGGGATGTTATCCTAGTCTTTACAAACAGGATGTTACCTAGTCTTTACAAACAGGATGTTACCCTAGTCTTTAAAAACAGGATGTTACCTAGTCTTTACAAACAGGATGTTACCTAGTCTTTACAAACAGGATGTTACCTAGTCTTTAAAAACAGGATGTCAAACAGGATGTCACCCTAGTCTTTACAAACAGGATGTTACCCTAGTCTTTACAAACAGGATGTTACCCTAGTCTTTACAAACAGGATGTCACCCTAGTCTTTACAAACAGGATGTTACTCTAGTCTTTACAAACAGGATGTTACCTTTGTCTTTACAAACAGGATGTTACCCTAGTCTTTACAAACAGGATGTCCCCCTAGTCTTTACAAACAGGATGTTACCCTAGTCTTTACAAACAGGATGTTACCCTAGTCTTTACAAACAGGATGTTACCCTAGTCTTTACAAACAGGATGTTACCCTAGTCTTTACAAACAGGATGTTACCTAGTCTTTACAAACAGGATGTTACCCTAGTCTTTACAAACAGGATGTTACCTAGTCTTTACAAACAGGATGTTACTCTAGTCTTTACAAACAGGATGTTACCTAGTCTTTACAAACAGGATGTTACCCTAGTCTTTACAAACAGGATGTCACCCTAGTCTTTACAAACAGGATGTTACCCTAGTCTTTACAAACAGGATGTTACCCTAGTCTTTACAAACAGGATGTTACTCTAGTCTTTACAAACAGGATGTTACCCTAGTCTTTACAAACAGGATGTTACCCTAGTCTTTACAAACAGGATGTTACCCTATTCTTTACAAACAGAATGTCACCCTAGACTTTACAAACAGGATGTCACCCTAGTCTTTACAAACAGGATGTCACCCTAGTCTTTACAAACAGGATGTTACCCTAGTCTTTACAAACAGGATGTTACCCTTGTCTTTACAAACAGGATGTTACCCTAGTCTTTACAAACAGGATGTTACCCTAGTCTTTACAAACAGGATGTTACCCTAGTCTTTACAAACAGGATGTTACCCTAGTCTTTACAAACAGGATGTTACCCTAGTCTTTACAAACAGGATGTTACCCTAGTCTTTACAAACAGGATGTTACTCTAGTCTTTACAAACAGGATGTTACCCTAGTCTTTACAAACAGGATGTTACCCTAGTCTTTACAAACAGGATGTCACCCTAGTCTTTACAAACAGGATGTTACCCTAGTCTTTACAAACAGGATGTTACCCTAGTCTTTACAAACAGGATGTTACCCTAGTCTTTACAAACAGGATGTTACCCTATTCTTTACAAACAGAATGTCACCCTAGACTTTACAAACAGGATGTCACCCTAGTCTTTACAAACAGGATGTCACCCTAGTCTTTACAAACAGGATGTTACCCTAGTCTTTACAAACAAGATGTCACCCTAGTCTTTACAAACAGGATACTACCCTAGTCTTTACAAACAGGATGTTACCCTAGTCTTTACAAACAGGAACCAGGAATCCAGGTTTTGGGATCCTGCATCATTGCGGTGTCTGAGATTCTTCTCTCTGTTATTTCATCCTGCCACCATGAGTGAAGTTGTTCCATGATTAAGGATCTAGTCGATGGAGTGTGAAAGCACCCATGTGACCCGATGGCCCGTCTAATAAAACACAAATCTGCGGGTCGGGTTTCGGCTGCTGAAAGATACCGTGCAGGACATTCACTGAAATCAGCCAGAGACAGTTTCTGTGTGTTCACTTGAAGCAGTTCAGGTTCAGGTCAAAAAGGAAATCCATACAATCAACGTTTGTGCATTTCAACAGTTAATGGCTCTGCGCCGATGGCAGAGACTCTAGAAGTATGGTTCCTCTTCCCAGCCCTCACAGAGAAACGCTTTAGAGGAACCTTCGTCCCGCCCGGATTTATATGTTTTTCAACACTCCTGTATGATAAGCAGGTCTGGGATCAGCTTGGCTTAACACCACAGCAGCAGCGGGGCTGATGGTGGAGGTGTCTGTGGAGGTCTGGTAATGAGACATAGGGCTTTAGGGCCCGCCTCCGGATCAGCCACGAGCTGTCACTCACACCGCCCCTCACGCCACATGACCAACCGCTCGCCGTCTCTGTGAAAACATCCGCGGGAAGCGGCATAGCGTAGGACGTTTCATTAGCGCCCCCGGTGACTAATGTGATTTAGTTTGATTGCAGGTCATTTGTTTTTACTGCTGCCATCAATCATGACTAGTTGTGTTTGTTTTATGGCATATTAGGCGTGTAGCCTGTAGGAGGCTCATTTCAGGCTTCAGCTGGGAATTATCCGTTGTTTAGATGTCTACTCAAACCGCTGCATGTATGTTCAGCGATTCTCACTAAGGTCTTTCTCAATGTAGACGTCTGTTTTTCTTACTTCTCTTTTTCTTCCGCAGACTACTTAATGGCAGAGAGGGGGGCTGGTGGGAGGGGCTAGTGTGGTTGAATGGGGGGTCACAGGAGAGATGGGAGGAAAGCAAGATCTTAAGGAGAGTCTCGGTTTTAAGAGGAGAAAGGATCCAGTCTTTTCGTCTTCCCAGACAACACTTGTGTGCTCTGTACAGTAGAATATGGTGGGGGGGGGGTGTTCTGGGATAGAGAGAGAGAGAGAGAGGGAGGGGCTGGGCAAGTAAGAGACAAAGTTGGTAGGGTTCCACATGTGTAAAAATGCATAAAAACTTTATTGCCTTTTTCAAATTGTGATGATGGGATGAGGATGGACATTGGGTTCCTGAGTAAATTCATTAATTACAATAATATAATGCTAATCCTGAGAAGACAACTCTTTTCTTTCCCCTCCATAATTATCCTGTGTTATTATTTCCAATCTGGAGCAATTGGCTTTTGTATGTAAATGCCAACATATAAATGTAATATAAAAGGAATTGTGCCTTTCAACCCATTTGTAAAAAATAATGTTCTGAAGTGAATAGTAATATATAATAGAACTGGAATTATGTTATGACCACAAGAGGCAAGGAGTCACACATTGCAAAGGTAATCATATACAGCTGGATATATGGTATTTCAGCACAAAAGTTTTCTTAAATGCCTCAATGAATTTTCTTCTGCTGACACATGAAAGTTCCAGCGCGAAAAGTCAATGATGACACTTGTCCCAATGCTGTTTTGTTTATCACGCTTTTTCCTATTTAGCTTTGTCTTTGCCAAGCTATTTATTTGAACAGTTCAGGTCTATATTTCAGAAATATCTGGATGAATAAATACCAATGGAATGTGCACATAGACGGTCTAATCATTCGATATTTCAATAATTGCCGTTTCCAAAGGCCTGTGACACGTTTCACATTTAATCTTCATTTCTTTGAAGAGGGTAGGCTCTCTTTGCTATTTTCTCTCGATGGAAAACGTTTACCCCGGAATTGTGGTTCTAATCATGTCCTAAGGTGTTACACTTCTCAACCACGATAGTCAAATGATTCAAATGTTCCACTTCATTGTTTTTCCTTTCACGTTCCCTTCATTCAACCATGTAGGGATTCAGGTTCCAATTACTTGAGCTGTAAGGATCACAGGAAGCATATGGCTCACATTAAAGCCCCACCGATCTCCATTTCATACTCTCCCTGAGACCCAGGAATATGTGTCTGGGAGACACTGCTAAATAGCCTGACCACCCCTTACAAGTTCAAACGAAAATAAGTTGTCTATTAACACGCTGTTTTTCCTGTGCCAATCCAGTGCTCTAAATTAGCCCTAGTTGCAGAAAACGTACATGTGAAATCAAGGGGCCTCCGGTCAGCTCAGAGAAAGACAGAATATATCCCGTTCTTTAATGTACCACCACGGTTTCATGTGAAATTCTCTTTTTGTCTGACAGGGGACGTGTTTATCCAGCCAACACAGGACACGAAGAATCCCATCATCTACGGGCTGTTCTCAGTTTCAGGGTAGGTTGGCGTCTCCCATCCTTAGTCGTTGAAGCTTCTGGCACCTGCTGTGAGACAAGCTCTGTGACTGACACATCTCATCCTGCACACATTTTGATGGAGGAGAAGGTCAGCGCGTAGATATGCAGGAAAGGGGTCTCCGTTGAGAGGCTGGACCACGCGTTCCCATGTGGCCGGCCTTTTAACAAGCCATCTGTCTACTGTAAGATGAGAACCCTATTAGACTTTAGACGGGCCTGCCGTAATAATAAACACGGGCGTCTGTGTTTGCGTCTGTGAGAGACAATGTACCTGTCTAACCCCAGGCCTCCACGGGTACCCTCCACGGTAACCGTGATAGTGGAAGCCCGGTTAATTAGAACTGCTGCGACGCTAATCATAGTCCCCTCAACAGAACAGGCTAATATAGTAGCGCACTGCACTGAACACTGCACTGTGGGTGTGGCCATTTCTGTGTTAGTGTGTGAGAGCCTGTCTACGGCAGAGATTGTTGCTACGTCAAGCCAGAAGTGTGCTTGCTGCTCGTGTAAAGTATACATGAGAGGCTTTATGAGTAGGAGAACATATCCAGTCCCGGAGTCTTCACTGTCTTCATCCCTGTCTTCATCCCTGTCTTCATCCCTGTGTCGTCCAGGTCCGTGTTCAAGGGCTCTGCAGTGTGCGTCTACTCCATGGCTGACATCCGCCAGGTCTTTAATGGACCGTACGCTCACAAAGAAGGGCCCAACTACCAGTGGGTGGCCTATACAGGCAAGATCCCCTATCCCCGGCCCGGGACCGTGAGTAAAATACAAAAACACAGAGAATACATCCATACAGTATTCAAATGATATAAATACATTCATGGTTGTTCTCTCTTTTGTGAATGTAGTGTCCAGGAGGAACGTTCACCCCCAACATGAAGTCTACTAAAGACTACCCAGACGAGGTGATCAACTTCATGAGGAACCACCCCACCATGTACAACGCTGTATACCCAATGCACAAGCGCCCCCTGGTGGTCAGAAACAACGTGGACTATGAGTTCACCACCATCACCGTGGACCAGGTGGCAGCTGCCGATGGAAGCTATGAGGTCCTGTTCCTGGGGACAGGTCAGTGCTCTGAGCCGACGGTGACCGCTGGATCAGATTATCTGTCGTTTCATTTCAGTGTTTTATCTACAGGAAACAACTTGTGTTTGGATTTAGTTCGATGTGCTCGGCTGCGAATCTATTCTGTCGCCACAGAAGAGGCAGTTAATGTCACTTTTTTGGTTAAAAGGGTCTGCCAGTGGTTGTCTTTGTCTCTCCTGGTGGCCATTTATCTGGGTGTTGTTTAGAAGGCCGGATTTGGGTGCCGGCCATCTTTACTGTGGAAGTGGAGCCTGTTGGTGAATGGCTACTGTATGATGAGACAAGACAAGGATTATAGTAGTTCTGGACGAGTAAAGGAGGCAACAGGCCAGTGGTAAACTTGTAAGACTTGATGTTTCACTCAAAATACTTTTCTCAAAAACGGTCAAATCCAACACATTGTTGGGGCGGGCCTTGGTAATGACTTGGTAACAATGAGTTTGGCGGCAAGTTAAGAGGCGTATGTTTCCAAAGCATCGGGCTTGTTCACGCTCGTTGCTCGCACACTCGTAGGCGTTCTTTTCAAATTGCTGATTCCAGAGGACCGCAGGTGGAGTGGGCTGAGATTTCCATTGTCTGACGACATTAGACATGAGAGGACTAGGTTAGAGTTGAACCTGATCTCCCCTCTGGGTCTGCAGACAGGGGAACGGTCCAGAAGGTGATTGTCCTGCCCAGAGACGACATGCAGACTGAGGAACTGGTTCTGGAAGAGGTGGAGGTGTTCAAGGTGACTCTCTCTTCACTGTCCTCCTTTATTTTATCTATGCCCCTCTCTCTAACTCCTTCCATTCCTTGAGTGAGAAACCCTCCCTGTGCAGAACTTCAACCCGACGTCCGTCTTAACGATTCACCACATTTTTCTTACATTCCAGGTGCCCACTCCTATAACCACCATGAAGATCTCATCCAAACGGGTAAGTTGAACATTCAACAATCCAACCGCTCAGATATGACATCCTAACAATTGTTTATTCCCAGAGAATAAATAAATCGACACGGAGATAGTGGACGTCTGACCCCGTCATTTGTTTAATACTTTCTCTCTCCCTCTCTCTCTCCCTCTCTCCCTCTCTCTCTCCCTCTCCCTCCCTCCCTCCCTCCCTCTCTCCCTCTCTACCTCTGTCCCTCTCTCTCTCTACAGCAACAGCTGTACGTGGGCTCAGTGTTGGGTGTGACCCATCTGGCCCTCCACCGCTGTGACATTTACGGGGAGGCGTGTGCTGACTGTTGCCTGGCCAGAGACCCTTACTGCGCCTGGGATGGCAAGTCATGCACCCGCTACTCTGCCTCTCAGAAAAGGTGAGCATCAAGAAAGTGTGTGTGTGTGTGTGTGTGTGTGTGTGTGTGTGTGTGTGTGTGTGTGTGTGTGTGTGTGTGTGTGTGTGTGTGTGTGTGTGTGTGTGTGTGTGTGTGTGTGTGTGTGTGTGTGTGTGTGTGTGTGTGTGTGTGTGTGTGTGTGTGTGTGTGTGTGTGCAATGCAAGGTTCTCCACACTGGCTGTGCTCTTGAATCGGGCAGCATTATGATGCGGATTGTCGTCTTGGGGTTAACATTTTGTAGTTAACTTCTTTATATTTGGGAATGTTGATCTGACCCTTCCAGGCGCAGCCGTCGACAGGATGTGAAGTACGGCAACCCCATCCGCCAGTGCCGGGGCTACAACTCCAACGGTGAGCAAATGGGAACGATAGCGTAGCCGGAACAGACCCACAAAGCGCAGAAGTTTCACTAACAGAGGCTGTGTGATATTTCAAAAATGCCATTGTGAACATTACATTTGTGCTGATTTCAATGGGCTGATTTGGTCCAATAAGGATTGCATGTGAAATTCTTTTTTGGATTAGTGTTTAAATGCTAAATGCTTTGCTCCAGTCAATAAGAACACGCTGGAGATGGTCCAGTATGGAGTGGAAGGAAGCTCTACGTTCCTGGAGTGTCAGGCCCGATCACCTCATGTGTCTCTTAAATGGCACCTGCAGAAAGTGAACAGCGACAGGAGGAAAGAAGTGAGTCAGGAACGGTCATCGTCTGCCGCTACAGTATTTTTTTCTAAACTTGAGGGGGAGGCGAAATACAAACAGCAGGTCAAATTCAACAAGCTCACCTGCTCAAACACACAAAAAGTATTTGGCAAATATATTATTGGCTAAAAGGAGTGGATAGGAAGTATGTTTAAATTAGCATGAACCTACCTTTCTTTGCTTGGTCCACAACGTGCCAAAATATTGCCTCCCATGGGGGTGGGGTCTGCTATATAAACACACTGACAATCAGAGGGAGGAATAGGAAGTGTGTGTAGGATAATCTAGGATGGTGTAGGATGGTGTAGTATGTGTAGGATAATCTAGGATGGTGTAGTATGGTGAAGTATGTGTAGGATAATCTAGGATGGTGTAGTATGTGTAGTATGTGTAGGATGGTGTAGTATGTTTAGGATGGTGTAGTATGTTTAGGATGGTGTAGTATGTGTAGTATGTGTAGTATGTGTAGGATGTGTAGTATGGTGTAGTATGTGTAGGATGGTGTAGTATGTGTAGGATGGTGTAGTATGTGTAGGATGGTGTAGGATGTGTAGGATGGTGTAGTATGTGTAGGATGGTGTAGTATGTGTAGGATGGTGTAGTATGTGTAGGATGGTGTAGTATGTGTAGGATGGTGTAGGATGGTGTAGTATGTGTAGGATGGTGTAGTATGTGTAGTATGTGTACTATGGTGTAGTATGTGTAGGATGGTGTAGTATGTGTAGGATGGTGTAGTATGTGTAGGATGGTGTAGTATGTGTAGTATGTGTAGGATGGTGTAGTATGTGTAGTATGGTGTAGTATGTGTAGGATGGTGTAGTATGTGTAGGATGGTGTAGTATGGTGTAGTATGTGTAGGATGGTGTTGGATGGTGTAGGATGGTGTAGTATGTGTAGTATGTGTAGGATGGTGTAGTATGTGTAGGATGGTGTAGTATGGTGTAGTATGTGTATTATGGTGTAGTATGTGTATTATGGTGTAGTATGTGTATTATGGTGTAGTATGGTGTAGTATGTGTAGTATGGTGTAGTATGGTGTAGTATGTGTATTATGGTGTAGTATGTGTATTATGGTGTAGTATGGTGTAGTATGGTGTTGGATGATATTCCATTAAATGAATGAAATAATGTGTTGACAGATCAAAGGGGTTGATTTGATTTGCTGATGTCCTCCTTAAACATGACCATTTATCTGTGGCTAAACATCTGACTCACCTTGACCCCTAAGCCTGACCGATACTGCCCTCTGGTGGTGAGAAAGGACAGCCCACGTAGACACAACTAGATAACAGAAACCACATACAGCTGTTAAACAGTCCATGCAAAACTTGTTGTTAGTGGTAAAAATGCTTTGTGAATAAATGCAATTTGAACAGCGTTAGACTCTCCCTGATTTAGATCCGCTCTGAGGGCCGGATGCTGAAGACAGAACAGGGCCTGCTGCTTCGTTCCCTCCAGATGTCCGACGGTGGCATCTACCAGTGCACGTCCACGGAGAAAAACTTCAAACACACGCTGGTCAAACTGCAGCTGGTGGTCCTGTCCGGACGCACGGTCAATAACATCCTGGTGGAGACGGGCAGCCCCGCCCAGCCTCCGCTCCAGTCCAGCCCCTGGACGCCCAGCGCTGATCAGTACAAGGACCTGCTGAACATCCTGAGCCAGCCGGAGATGGGCCTGATCAACCAGTACTGTCAGGATTACTGGCAGAGGGGAGAGGGGAGTCCGGGTGACCCGACACTGGGCATCAGCAGCGTCAAGGGTCTCAAAGAGCTGAAGGAGAACAAAAAGCCCCGCAACCGCCGGCATCACGACGATGAGGAGGAGCGCGGGGATGATGAAGATGAACACATCAATACGTACGAGACATGAGGCCCTGGATTACGCCCCCCCACACACACACACACACACACATCCCTGCCCCCGTACAACCACCATCCTGTCTCTTCTACACCCTCCCTCGCTGCACAAAAATGGGAAAGACTTCCGTGAAAGGATTTTTTATGAAAAAAAGCAACAAGAAAGAGAAACCACTTCACGTAGCAACAATAGCAAAACAACACCCAGATTGTTCTTAACTGTTAAAAAAATTAAGATACACAGTATTTATTGTAGGTTGTACATGGTGGATTTCACAATTCTGTGGATTTCTTTGTCCTTAAATGAAAAAAAAACAAGGCATATGTGAATAGGTACATCTGTGCAGATATTATTATAATTATATGATTGTTGTTAGTGTTTATTTAGAATTGTGTTATTATATTGCAAATATCTTTATGTTCTGTCAGTTGGAGGAACAGCAGCGGCACTACGAAAGGACATTTAAATGTGTAAATATGTTCAGCTGAGTGGCTAGATAAGAACACCATCCTAAAGGTTTGGTTATGTTAGCTCCGTGTTGGGTCATTTGACTGCTGGCAGTACGTCGTCGAGGTGAATGGAGTCGTATAACTGACGTAGAAATGGCTCGGAACCTAAAGCCATGACAAACAGTTGACTCTCGTGTCCAATGGATTTTAACGATTACGCTCGAATTCATTTTGCTGAACTTGTAGAAAGATGAAGAAACGCCCGTAAGAGACTGCAGTTTTCAGTTTGTCCCAAGGCCACAGACAGACACATTTTTGAAAGGCCTTGTGGCAAAGCAATCTTAACATCCCCTTCTTCCTACTCCATTAGTACCTTGGGTGGAATGGAGGCGGATCCAATAACCCTTCAAGTCTTTGTCTTTACCGGAGCTGGTCAGGGATGTCTGTGGCCCACTCGGGTTTCCGTTCAATCCCATTCTTACATTGATATTCACAGGTTCTTCCAGAACTCGTCAACGTGGGCTGTTTGTATTGAATGTACCTGTAAATTTGATATCTTAATGTTGTACCCTCGAGGTTGTCATGGTTAGCATAATCCGATTTGTCAGGGGCAATAAGCTTGTTGTCATGGGATTTCAAATACATTGCCTTCAGTTTGTACGCTATTGTTCAACAGAGATTAGAAATTCATACAGGCAGCTAAATCATTTGTGACTGTTTGAATATGCAAAAGAAAATGATGAGAGACAGAGAAAGCTTGTTTTTTAAGACGGTCCGCATTCTCTTATATTTTCAAACGAATCCAGAATTGTATTGGTTTGTAATCCGACAAATTCCTAGTCTCGATATGAAGTAATTTCAGAACTGTTACCCTGTTTCTACAGTACGTAAATGTAACATGACCCTCGTTCAAAAGGTGAAATAACTCCTGTGATCAGCTGGCTGGACAGGGTTCATCTGCCACAGACGTGTATGGCAGAAAGTCCCTGTCTCTGTGTGAAACGTACAGTAGCCACAACCACTATAATGGGTCCCTCTTGACCACAGGAAAACACTTTGGGACAGCAGATTTTCATTGTGTGCATGAAATGTATTAAGTGCAGTATATGATATTAGTCCATAAAAGCTATTTTGCTGTGGATGTCAGTTGATGTCTCTCTTGTTCTGGGTATCATGCCATTGCAGGGCCAGGCAGATAGACCCATTCCCTAGTAACAGAAAACACAAGAGTAATTGGCCCCAATAATCTTTCTCTCTCTCCAGCTCTCTCCCAGTCTACCTCCCCCTCTCCTCTTTAACCCCGTCCTCTTTCGGAAGGTATGACATTTCAATGGATTTGCATATCTTGAATGTGCATCCTTGGAAAAAAATGTTGGTATGGGTTTATGAGGAAAAATCCTTTAGTTTAACATAAAGCACAGTTGATGTTATTGTAATGACTTGTGTGAATTGGTCTCTCTCCTTTCTCCTTGATGTTGCTAACTAATAAATTAAAGCTCTATATTTTATAAAACAGAGATACTTTTTATGTATGAATGAGACATAGTTATCCACAGAAACCTTGTTTTTGGGTGTTTCCGCTGGCCTCACCTGTTTAGTGGGTCTATGGAGTGCAGTCGCTTTGTGCTTTGACAGTAGCAGTTCTTATAAATAACAAAGTCGATTAGTGAATTGAGAAAGGATCAGTAGATATTCTCTCATTTCTCTCTCTGTCTGCCTGTCATACTTCTTTCGAGGACACAGTGTGGATTAGGATATGTTACCATTTCCCCGGTCAGGTGAGACTGTAAAGCCCAGTAAGTCCTTCAGAGCATTTCTCTGCAAAACATGAGGATTTATTGTAGATCACCCTAATGTAGCCCCTCAGCCTTCATGGCCAGCTATGCAGCATTTCCCATTAAGTGGAATAACTCTAATGGCAAAGTGCAAATGTTAATTTGGTTTTTAAATATAGAATTATTAATATGGGTAATGTTATAATTGGATGAACATTATTAAAGACATTGATTTCCTGAAAAACACGGTTTGCTAAATGGGAAAGGGGGTTACGGCGCTAAACTACAACAACTGCTCAGATCCCCAATAACTTGTTGTAAAACATCCACCATTGTAAACACTTGCAGGCAGAAATGTCTGTGTAAAAACGTTCAGGAAATTATAACCTGTAACCTGAAAAACAGCATAAATCAGATAAATATGAACTGAGAAAATGCTAACAGTTAATCTATACTTAAAAAGCATTGCTTGGATAAAACTGGTTAAATGGGCGAGGAATATCAGAAATAAGTGCATGTTTTGTATTATCCCATTGGGAGATGTTTGTGTGGAGTTTGCTGTTTGTTGTTCGTAAAATGAACCTCATCCATACAGGATACTTGTTTCAGCCAAGTACCTGCTCAACCCTAATTAGTAAGCTTGCTGTTATCATGCTGTTAAATTGTGCCAATTTGCTGACATGCTAACTCAGTGATTTTCAACCACTGTGCCACGACACACTTGCGTGCAGTGAGAGATCGTCAGGTGTGCCGTGAGACATAATCCAATTACACTTAATTTGTCTTAAAATATTTTTTAATAACATTTATTTATTATTATCTGCAAATAATATGTCATTGTTGAGTGTCTGTGCTGTAATATGGTGACTGGCAGAGTAATGTGTAAATGCCTATGATGCAAACGCTGTGTGCCGGAGTTAAAGCCCGAGTCGAACATCTAATGTGTTGATCCAACCAATTAAGTATGTATTTGACACACTTTCAGGAAAACCGATACATCTCAATGAGTAGAGTTTCACCTAAAACTTTCAGGCCTAAAACATAACCATACATCTTAGGTTGAGGCCACACCAAAAAGTTTATACTTTTTTGCAAGCTTGTTTATATCCAACTGACAAGGCTTGTGTAGCCATTGTGCCCAAGTATATTAGTTTTAGTTATATTAGAATTTGCAAGCTCATGTTTTCAGACAATACAGATACATTTGGTTCTTAGCTATAAAAGATGGCAACAATAGCCTTTGTTTGACAACAGGTTCTGATATGTGACTGTTGCGCAAAACCTATGGTGCATCAGTTCGGTCAAATTTCCACTTTGTTTTAAGGCCAACAAAAATCTAGGATGTAATTAGAATTAGGCGTTTTTGTTGTGCTAAGCATTTTGTAGTCCACACAGGGCATACAGTAATATACAGTATGCTCTGTGTGGACTACAAAATGCTTAGCACAGGGCATACTGTATATTACTGTATGCGCTAACATGCTGTGTGGACATTTTGTAGTCCACACATACAGTAATATACAGTAGTAATATACAAAGTATTTATCCATCATGCACAGAGCTCATCCCCAAACCAAAGCAACATAGGCTCACACTCAATCAACTAACATTAGCATGTTAGCATCTTAGCGCTCTAGCTAACTAGCTACTCCTGTATGTGTAGGCTCACACTCAAACAACTAACGTTAGCATGGTAGCCTGCTAGCTAGCTACTCCTGTATGTGTAGGCTCACACTCAATCAACTAACGTTAGCATGTTAGCGGGCTAGCTAGCTAGCTACTCCTAAATGTGTAGGCTCACACTCAATGAACTAACATTAGCATGTTAGCGCACTAGCAAGCTACTCCTGTATGTGTAGGCTGTATCACTGGGTAGATAAAATCCCAGCAAACCTTGTGAAGACTTACAGAAAACCTTTGACCTCTGTCAATCTTCAATAGATTTAAAAACTATTATATTTTATTTTATCAAAAAAATGCATTGAATAATACATTTAAGGGTGGTCTATGATTTCATAGTGGAAGAGTCAGTTGATAATGTAACTTTGTACATGTCCTTTTTATATTGAATAAGTTATTTATAAACAATACATTATCAGAAATTACAATGGCATTTGCTTACAAAATGATAGCTGCAATGTAGAAGATATTTACTTTAGAAAGCTGTGTAATTGTCAACTACTGTCTTAAAGTATCTGGTATAGTTAGATTATTAACTCAAAGCATATAACATTACTGAAATAACAAAGTTATGGTAAAGATTGCATGTGTTTAATGTGTAAATTCCACATTTTACAATCAATCAATCAAATCTATTTTATACAGCCATTTTTACAACCAACTTGTCACACAGTGCTTTTACAATCACCCAGTCTGAATCGGAGAAAGCTCACATCAACAAGTTGAACAAGAAGAACAAGTTGTACAAGTTGATACACGGCGGCTAGGAAAAACTCCCTGAAGGTCAAATTTAGGAAGAAACCTAGAGAGGAACCAGGCTCTGAGGGGTGACCAGTAATCTTCTGGCTGTGCTGGGTGAACTTGACAGATAATATAATACAGTTCAAGCAAGCAATGTGCAAGCATCTTAAGAATCGAATAGTCCATGAAGACCGGGAGGGTTGATTAGTTTGGTAGATTGGAGGACGAAACTATCTGGTAGCATCAGCTTTTTTCCGTCTGCAGCACAATCAGGGGCCCCAGGAAGGATCCAGCACATGTTTCCAAGGCTGATTGGTCCCACAGCGTGGCCAGCAGGCATGGGTCCCCCTTAACGGAAGTGGACACAAACACAGTGAATGTTTAGACACCATAGTTCCCGGCACAACAGTATAGTAGTATAAGTCTTGAAAGGAGACAGGGGGGGGTAGTGAAACTATGGCCATGAACAGGGTAATGCCTAAACCGGGCCCAATAGGCCGGAAAACACCCACCCACTTTACAAAGCATCAACCAAAGGAACACCAATCAACCGCAACCCAAAGTTACTCGAATTGAGGGAACAATAGAGTACTATAGCGAGCCAGTGACTCCACCCACGAGGCAGCAATTGGGAGGTTTAGTTTTGCTCACAAAGCTACTCGAATTGAGCGAACAAAAGAGAACTTTATGTTAACTACAATTTCAATCTGTAACCTTCTACTGTGGAAATATTTTTTAAATCCCAAGAATATTTAATATTCAGTCATTAAGACAAGACATATATTGTCTGACAGAAATAAGGACTTACCGGTTGTAACAAATGGAGCCACCTTGTTGGTCTTAAGCTTAAAGTTAGTTACTCTCCCCAATCCTGACCTCTTGTCTTCATCAACAGCCTTGTCCAAGGATGTCTAATTTATGAAGAGATAAACACTGTTATTGGTCGTTTCTTTAAAGGTGCATTGTGTAGAATTCTGCCAATAACAGTGTTCATTTTAAGCAATAGACTATAGATGAACCAGTTTGAATGTTTAAACAGGGAATATCCCATTTACCTGTGTGGAGGTGCTGTCTGCACTGTCCATGGAGAAGTACATCCTGCTGTGGTTGCTGCAGAGGTCTCAACCGATCCTACAACAACCAGCTCGTCAGGGACACTGAGGCCATCAGTTGGCAGAGGATGACTGTGGTGATGTACTGCAGGGTCTGTGAGTTCATGACAAAGGCCATGGGGGGCTGCAGAGTAGCCTGTCCTGGTCAATGAACATGTCTTCTGACAAGGAGGATGGAGACGACTCCAGGAGATCCTCAGTAGGTCTCAGGGACCCGTCACTGACTACAGAGGCATCATCATCATCGTCTTCCGGGGGGGATAGACATGGCGAGTGATGGACTGTGTTCCTGGACCCTGAAAACAATTTCACACTTTTAACTAGTTTGAAACCACTTCAAAGTTGTACAATGCAGTATCTAATACATTTACTCTAATGATTACACTAGCTATTACATGGTTGTTATGGGGGATTTGTAATGTAAACAAGTAATCACCATTGCAGCTCTTTCTACTCCTGACGATCAGGACATGACTGATGGCCACTATTCAAAACAACACCACAGATCTCTGGACGTATTCGTCCATGTGAGTGCCGTTGATTGAGTGCTTGGTAGACTGATAGATGCCCCGTCTGGAGCACGTGGAAGACAGCTTGTTGTGTGTCTCCACACGGCTGGGATCAAATCGTGTTCCAAACTATGTGTCATGTCCACCTGAGTGAAGAAATGACAATACTGTTATCAGATGATAGCAAGTAAAATGGTTCAAATACATGCAGACACAATTACATACTTGATTAGCAATTAGCAAAGCTTTGAATATCAAGCTACTTTACCTGCCTATCATTTGTCCGTCCTCTTTCTCATTGACACTTGATTTCCATGATTATTTCCAAGGTGGATTTCTTCGCTGTTGGCCCATCAGTTTACCATCTTCCTGCACTGGAACATGCCTCTTAACCACTCGCCTTCTGGATGTTAAACGACGAGGGCTGCCCTCAGGCCTGACTGGCTTGAGTGGCACTTTCTCTGCATCGTTGATTGGCACAGTGGCTCTAATGGGCGGCAGTGGCGGTTTGGCTGCCATGTTGACTCCATGGACAGACTTCAATGGCTCCAAGCTATGGAGGTAGATGTCCATAACCACGTCAGACCGTTCATAACCTCTCCTCTTTCTCTGGATCGGCCCCAGCGGCATCAGCATGGGAGGTACACAAGCCTTCTCTTCCATCTTTCCATCTCTTCCATCTTTCCTATTGCAGGTGGCATTCTTCTGCAGCACTGGGATTCTTGAGGGAGGACCTGGCTTCTTAACCTCAACCGTTTCCATATAGGTCAAACTGTTCAGTCGTTGCAGAACCCTCTTCCGGGCCTCCTTCAAATCCAGTACGGATAATCCGTAGAGAGGTTGTGGGGTGTGTTCAACCTTCTTGATAAGAGGAGGACATTGTTTGGTGGTTTTGGGTTGCGACGGTTTGGTAGGCTGAAGAAAGTTGGTAATGACAGTCCTAACAAGGTTGTCAACTGAAGAATTATCTTCCTTTAGGCTCATCTTTTCAAGCTCAAATCTTCTCAAGCCGCACTTGAGTAATCTGAAATAACTATATTACAGGACAAATCTGCGATATATAATCTTCCGAACTGTTTCATGCAAAGTAAAGTAACGTACTGTTCAATCAGAATGTTTTGTGCCTATTTATTTGCTTTGGCATCATTGTGACATCATTGTCCGTACTCACATGAAATAAGATCGACATACTCATTAGTTTACCAACTGTGATGTCATAATGTACTTTAATATACTGCTCCAAATGGTGAATTAAGTGAAGTTATATATACATGGCAGTACAAAATATCAGTGTAATATAGAACTGATTAAAGAACATTTAAAAAAGGCATTCAGTGAATTGTAGACGCTGGTTGTAAAAGTGGATGGGTCAAGCCAAAGTGGTTTCCATAATCTTGTGTACTGTGATGGTTGTGTTTATATGTGTCACATTAACCACTCACTTGGCAATCCATCATGATAATACATAGATGAAAAGTCTAATGGGATGAATGTATTAATTCAGTTGTTTTTCAATATAACTGAAGTACACTTCAGGTGATGCTGCTCATCCTCTACTCTGAATAAGCCCCTGGTTACCAGACTGAGTAATGGAGCTGTTCCAAACTGAGGCAGCATATTCCAGACTTGGTGACACTTGGGCATAAAAATACACATCTCACCAATGCTCACAATTTATTCCTGTGATACATACCTGGAACAAGGTCACGACACACAGTGGCATCAGTAAGTTACTTGATTATACTTAGAATAAACAAGATTGTCACAGACTTGCGGGGTGAAGTATATGGAGTGAGAATGTAGAGCAGGGGTGTCCAAAGTCCGGCCCGCGGTCCAGTTTTTATTGGCCCGCAGCAAATTCTGAAAATATAATTGAATATGGCCCGCACAAGAATATTGAGCTCAACTCTGTTGCACTTCTCAGTTTCAACACAAGTTGGAGCCAGCCATGGAAACGGTGCTTCTCCACTAAACAAAATTAAGCAAACAAAAACTTTTACTGCGAGTCACCAGAAATGGCAGCACCAAAGAAACGCAAAATAGCAAGTGAGTATAGAAGATTTCAAACACAGTGGGAAAATGAATATTTCTTCAAAGAAATCAACGTAAAGTGTATCTGTTTGATTTGCAATGAAGATGTTGCTGTGATGAAAGAGTATAATGTCCGTCAGCACTATGAGACCAAACATCAGAGCTACACATCACCAGTGCCGAACGCAGAAAGTCAAGCAAATGGCAGCTAGCATGCAAGCTCATCAACAGGTGTTTTTCATGCTAACAAAATAAAGGAAAACGGCACAACAGCAAGCTATAAGGTCGCTAAACGTATGGCCCAGCACGGCAAACCGTTCTCAGACGGTGATTTCATAAAGCAGTGCCTCAAAGTCACAGTAATAATGTGCCCGGAAAAAGTTCCGGATTTCAACAACGTGAGCTTATCCAGAAATACAGTGGTGCGGAGAATCGAGGACTTGTTGTCAGCTAACTGGAAACTTCAGCTGAGAGACAAAGCTAGTGCTTTTGATTTGTACTCGATAGCATGCGATTGGTAATTGATAGGGTTAGCGATAAGAGCACAGATGCCACAGACACCGCGTAGCTGTTAATGTTTTGCGGGGAGTAGATGGTCATTTTTGCTGTACGGAGGAGCTGCATGATATGATGAGCCTAAAAGGCACAACGACGGGCAGAGATATTTTTGAAGCTGTGTCGGAAGCAGTTGGAAAGATGGGGCTTAAATGGGACAAACTCTGTGGAGAAACAACGGATGGAGCTCCGGCCATGACGGGCGTAAAAACTGTCAACATAATTCGAGCTAGAGGACAGCACAGTTCTTCACATTATAGGTGAGTTAGAAATACACACAGTATTCATGTGTTAATATGTCACCTCTAGTGTGCGGCCCGGCCCTTTGTTTATTTTTCTGTATTTGGCCCTCACTAAAAAAACTTTGGACACCCCTGATGTAGAGAGTGAATCTGTTGGGTTTGGCGTTTATTTACACAAAACAACCACGTAGCACAAACGGAAAAACTATACATGAAATGAAAGTGAGCGATTGCAACTTTCATTTAATAATAATAATAATTCATTACATTTATAAAGCGCTTTTTTCCTGGGACCTCATAGTGCTTTACATGGAAGGGGAATCACCTCAACCACCACCAATGTGCAGCATCCACCTGGATGACGCGACGGCAGCCATATTGCACCAGAACACACACCACACACCAGCTTACTGGTGGAGAGAGTGATGATGAAGCCAATTAGTATATATAGGGATGATTAGGTGGCCATGATGGACAGAGGACAAGGGGTAGATTTGGCCAGGATGCCGGGTTACACCCCTACTCTTTATCGAAGGACATCCTGGGGTTTTTAATGAACACAGAGTCAAGGCCTCGGTTTAACGTCTCATCCGAAGGATCACATACAACACAACTTCCACTAATACACAAATAATACACCACTCACCCACAATGATACATAACATCATCTTAATAACACGCACCTGTGAGCCTGACTAGGGACCTTAATAGCTCACTGATTAACTAACCTACGCCCGGTGTTTAGCTAAACCCAAAACAGCTGTTCTTCTAATCAACATATTACATAGGAGTGCTCTCCCCTACACACCCTGTGACAGTACAGCTCACCCATACGTGACAATGATATAATTGTAATATGGAATGAGAACATTTCTACCACCCAACCTGACACCAGCTCTTTTCTATTATCGATACCTGGTCCCACAGAGGACTCGAACCCCAGGGTATCTGCTTCCTAAAAGATATCCTAATGTTTGAGCAAATAAAGTACCTCACTTACATACAGTTGAAACCAGATATTTACACACACTTCAGAAAAAAACACAACAAATTTCTTTACTGTCATACATTAAATCTGAGTAAACTTTTTTCTGTTTTAGATCAATACATATTAACATATTTTTTGCATTTGTTAAATGTCAGAATCAAGTTTTTATGTATTTTTTGCATTTGTTAAATGTCAGAATCACATTTTTATGTATTTTTTTATCACCTTCATCAAAGTCAGAAGTATACTATAAATAGGGGTGTACCCTCCCCACCAAAAAAACCACAATTCACTTGCCAGAGAAGCACGCGCTTTCGCTCTGCCACATCGGCTACTACCTACACCAGATATTCTGGCAACACAATTTTTTCTTTATCAGCTAAGAAAGCCTGTTAAGAAAACCAGTTACGTTTGCACCTGCATAGAGCAGCTCAAGACTGCTGGAGAGAGTTCCACAAACAGGATCCCAACACCAAGCTTGAGAAGCCAGGAAGCAGACGCTGTATCCATAGAGCTCAGATTTTTAGTGGGATCACTGTGAGGGCTACTCTCTCTGCTAGAGGGAGACACTCCAATATTCTAGTCAACATGCCAACTCCAGCCTCGTTCCTTCTGAGAAACAAGAGAATTAGCGATGCATGCGACAGGTCGTGGTGATGGAGAGGTTTTTAAATAGGAAAAAAGCTAACTCTGAACTGGACCCTGGACAAGATTCTGACCCATGTATAGACCCTCATATGAGTGGTTGTAAAAGGAAAGCAAAGTCGGTGAGCTCGAGGCAATTCAGCGAAAGCTACCTACGCCATCTCTAAACGAAACACCCGTCGCATCAAAACCAGCCGATGGACTATTTTGTTTGCATGCGTGAAAACACAGAGAAACAGGCAACTGTTATGAGAAAAACCACAAAAGTAAATGAGAAAGCCCTCAAAACTAGTTACTTAGTTGCTGAACTCGTAGCTAAATCAAAAAAGCCCCACACTGTGGCAAAGACATTACTACTACCTGCCTGCAAAGCCAATGTCAACGAGATGCTCGGCCCTGACATGGTTAAAGACATAGCTAATGTCATACATCATATCAGTGTGAGATGAGCTTCTGAAGCCTTACTGCTATAAAAACTAAAAACAGAGAGAGACTGAGAGCTGTTGATGATGAGCTTAGTGTGTGTCTTTCTTTAATTCCTTACAGGATATTGGCTTTGTGTTCATCTAAATAGACCCAGGTTTCACACTGAGTCAGTTTAAATACATCGAGAAACTATATTGTAATTATATAAACTGTATTAGGCTACAGAGTGTCATTTTTACTTATCCAAGTACTGCTATGTGCTCAATGGTTTTGAAGAACTTAAAACGAATGTGTAATTAATGTTACGAGTGGACGACACTAGGACACTTTAGTTCCAAAATAAACCTTTTGGAGCTGTGGCCAAAAAGTTCAACCTTGGTTTCATCAGACCATAACACATCTGCCCACATGCTTTTGGGAGACTTGATTTAACTAACTTTAGCCGGGCTTGGATGTTTCTCTCTGTAATAGCCCATACATATGAAGAATACAGGAGATTGTCACATGTAGCACACAGCCTGAAATTTCAGCAGCTCCTTAATATTGCTGTAGGCCTTGTGGCACCACTTTCCTTCATATTTTCATACATTTTGGAGGAAGATCCAGTTCTTGGTAATATTTCTGTTGTGCCATATTTTCTCCACTTGATGACTGTCTTCATGGTATATTTAATGCTTTGGAAATTATTTTGTAGGTCTTTTGGAAGCTCTCTGTGGTCCGTGGCTTTTTCTCAGAGATGCAACTAAGAAATTGTCAGGATTATCCTACTGGAAGCGCTGATTTTTATTTGTGATTAATCTTTAGATGATGGCAGGTGTGTAATGATTTTTATTTAGCACAAGTTTGAATGTGATTGGTTAATTCTGAACACAGCCACATCCCCAGTTATAAAAGGGTGTGCACACTTATGCAACCAGGTTATTGTAAGATTTTTATTTTAAAATGTTCCCTCTTCAGTTCACAACAAAGGTGGAAAAGGTTCCAACATGATTTATCTTTCTCTTATTTCTCTCAACAGGTATTTTGTGATGTGTGTAGACTTTTTATATCCACTGTATACATATTTTGTCCCTGTCACGGATCATGCAGGCGTAGTGCTGGAGAATGAGCCAGTTGCAAAGTTTGAGACACAATCAGGGTTGTTGTATTCAATATACAACACATGCACATCTAAAAGCGACTTACGGATAACATCAAAACAACAATATACTGAACAAACTCAGCAGTCACCCACTCTAATAAAGGTGACTTGAAGTAATAACTGACAAAGTGGTGACAATCTCCTTGTTTACAGTGCTTTTGAATTTTATCTTCACCTTCATGTTGTGGGTTATAATGTGTAAATACAGATGAAGTTAGAATTAATTTATTTTTCTTTCAAGGGTCTTATGTGACAAACGGTAAGGATTTTGAAAGGGTATGACAATTATTTTATAGGTGCTGTTTGGTTAATCAGCTCAAAGGTTCTCTATGTTTATACTGCCCATCATATGATCTTCTTTACAGCTTAGAAATGCAGAGTGCAATCCTAAAGTATTTTGAAATTAAGGTTCTGCCACTGTATTCGGTCACATTGGATTTAAAATAAATTAATGTCTGAAAGTGGTCAAAGTTCAGAACATCTGCTTAAAATTGAAGGTTTTACAAACGCTAAGTGAACCTTGAATAGTGTAGGAATAACAGCCGTAATTATTCTGACTCCCCCATTTAAATAAAAAAACACCTACATTTATTGACATCCAATAGCTAAAATAAAAAATAGACATTGGCAACTTCTGTGCCTGCCATAACAATTATGTATTTTCATGTAATTCCATTAAGATTCCTGATCAAAAATGTTAATATTAATGTTAAATATTGTCCATATTGCTGAAATCAGTGGTGCCAATAGTATGTTAAATAATGCAGGATCAATAAAGGATATCTTTTGCTTTTAGTCAACCGCCAATCCCATGTTAATCTCTGACAAATGTATCAATCACCAGACAACCTCTGACCATCTTTGAGGTTAGAAATAAACCAGTTAATTATTATTATAAAGTAATATTGTCATTTATAATCACTATGAAAATGTATCATTTACAACAATAGAACTTAATTTAGCGGTGCAGGCAAAACCTCAGATTAAGAACAAAAATTGAAACACGTTTTCAAATAGATGTCTCAACACAGATTAAAAAACAAAGACATTTAATGTTACAAATATAAAAAGAATACAAATCACATGTATATACCTGAAGTCCTACATATTTACAATCAATTCGATTGGTCATTTACGTCATGGACAAATCACCCAAAGGCGGAGTATGGGCATCTTCTGGTTCCAATGGGATCTCACTTCGCCTGATGGCTCCAATAAGGACTCGTTTTGTGCTTCTACTTTCCAATCAACTGATCACTCAATCATCAATAGTGGGAAGCCATAACGCCTGCAGGGGACAAAACATGCTCAACACAAACCATTCAAGGGCTACAGTAAGATTGTGAACTTGTCCCTTCATTACAAGTAGTCTTACCATGTTGGAACAGGCACTGGCAAAAGTCATGAATTTGGGGTTGAACTGAAGGCAGGTGACGGGACCCGTGTGCTTCCCATCCAGAACCGCCACCTTCATCCCACTTTCTGCATTCCACACATGAATCTTGCCGTCCTCTGAGCCTGAGAAACACGATCATCCATTAAACAGGAGAACACGACGGAGCGTAAACGGACGACAGGGGAACAAGACGAAGCGTAACCGTACGACATCACGGAGCGGAACCAGACGACAGGGGAACAAGACGAAGCGTAACCGTACGACATGACGGAGCGGAACCAGACGACAGGGGAACAAGACGAAGCGTAACCGTACGACATGACGGAGCGGAACCGGACGACAGGAGGACATGACGGAGCGGAACCGGACGACAGGGGGACATGACGGAGCGGAACCGGACGACAGGAGGACATGACGGAGCGGAACCGGACGACAGGGGGACATGACGGAGCGGAACCGACGACAGGGGGACACGACGGAGCGGAACCGGACGACAGGGGACATGACGGAGCGGAACCGGACGACAGGGGGACATGACGGAGCGGAACCGGACGACAGGGGGACATGACGGAGCGGAACCGGACGACAGGGGGACATGACGGAGCGGAACCGGACGACAGGGGGACATGACGGAGCGGAACCGGACGACAGGGGGACATGACGGAGCGGAACCGGACGACAGGGGGACATGACGGAGCGGAACCGGACGACAGGGGGACATGACGGAGCGGAACCGGACGACAGGGGGACGGAGCGGACCGGAGCAGGGGGAACCGAACCGGACAGGGGACATGACGGAGCGGAACCGGACAACAGGGGGACATGACGGAGCAGGGGGAACCGGACGGAACAGGGGACATGACGGAGCGGAACCGGACAACAGGGGGACATGACGGAGCGGAACCGGACAACAGGGGGACATGACGGAGCGGAACGGAGCGGAACCGGACCGGACGACAGGGGACATGACGGAGCGGAACCGGACAACAGGGGACATGACGGAGCGGAACCGGACAACAGGGGGACATGACGGAGCGGAACCGGACAACAGGGGGACATGACGGAGCGGAACCGGACAACAGGGGGACATGACGGAGCGGAACCGGACAACAGGGGGACATGACGGAGCGGAACCGGACGACAGGGGACATGACGGAGCGGAACCGAACGACAGGGGGACATGACGGAGCGGAACCGAACGACAGGGGGACATGACGGAGCGGAACCGAACGACAGGGGGACATGACGGAGCGGAACCGGACAACAGGGGGACATGACGGAGCGGAACCGGACGACAGGGGGACATGACGGAGCGGAACCGAACGACAGGGGGACATGACGGAGCGGAACCGAACGACAGGGGGACATGACGGAGCGGAACCGTACGACATGACGGAGCGGAACCGTACGACATGACGGAGTGGAACCGGAGCGGAAACAATTCTGAAAAATGGAAAGAGGATTGACAGTTGGCAAAATCCCTAAGTCACAGCCGGCCTTAGTGTTTTAATTCATCAAGCACAAGTCAAATATGTTCTGCCAATGTCAGTTGTAATGAAATATATACAATGACCTTGACATGGAAAGAATGCAAAGACATCGACATTTAAAAAAATATTTAAGATTCACATACTACAAAATTATAACTAAGTATACACTAGACATTGTTCACTGGAATATCTAACCGCTATGATATTTCTGATGTTTACCAAATATTGGCAAATGTTCAAATGCCAACTGTTCCTCGCTGTATAAATGTTCAAATGCCAACTGTTCCTCGCTGTATAAATGTTCAAATGCCAACTGTTCCTCACTGTATAAATGTTCAAATGCCAACTGTTCCTCGCTGTATAAATGTTCAAATGCCAACTGTTCCTCGCTGTATAAATGTTCAAATGCCAACTGTTCCTCACTGTATAAATGTTCAAATGCCAACTGTTCCTCACTGTATAAATGTTCAAATGCCAACTGTTCCTCACTGTATAAATGTTCAAATGCCAACTGTTCCTCGCTGTATAAATGTTCAAATGCCAACACCCATTTGGAGCAGTTCCGTCTTATAAAGTGGATTTAGACTTACCGATCATAATAAACTGAGAATCAGGTGTAAAGGAGGCCTCGAGAGTCACAGCTTTGCTGTTGTTGTAGCCCTGTAGGACAGAGTGGACAGCATCTTTAAGAATGTGCTGTTCATCCCTCCAGCATGGCAATATCCTTCAGAAAAGCATTCACTATTTGTATCACTCTTGAGCATGAGAACGATTTTGCTGATAGTGAACATTCAGAAAAGGTCTGAATGAATGAGCAGGATCTCACCCCGAACGAATGCATCACAGCTCCCTTGAAGGCGTCGAGGAGGCGAAGAGCACCCCCATTGGTTGAGACCAGGATGAGTTTCCCATCGTTGCTGAATTTGAGTCCTGTCCACTCACAAGTGCGGTCGTACTGAAGCTTGAATGTAGCAAAAGGACCCTAGACAGAAGCAGACAAGAAGATGACTCCTGAAGACAACCATCTACCACTGTCCCTGGCCCACAGCTGGAAAAACCCAAACGAGAAACACAACAATGTGGAAACACTGCCATCTGTAGCACATCCACCCTACAATCTCAAAGTCACCCTCCCATCTGTAGCACATCCACAATACAATCTCAATGTTACCCCACCATCTGTAGCACATCCACAATACAATCTCAATGTTACCCCACCATCTGTAGCACATCCACAATACAATCTCAATGTTACCCCACCATCTGTAGCACATCCACAATACAACCTCAATGTTACCCCACCATCTGTAGCACATCCACAATACAACCTCAATGTAACCTTCCCATCTGTAGCACATCCACAATACAACCTCAATGTAACCTTCCCATCTGTAGCACATCCACAATACAACCTCAATTTAACCCCACTATCTGTAGCACATCCACAATACAATCTCAATGTAACCCCACCATCTGTAGCACATCCACAATACAATCTCAATGTAACCCTCCTATCTGTAGCACATCCACAATACAATCTCAATGTAACCCTCCCATCTGTAGCACATCAACAATACAATCTCAATGTAACCCCACCATCTGTAGCACATCCACAATACAAAGTTAATGTAACCCCACCATCTGTAGCACATCCACAATACAATCTCAACGTTAAAATCGGGCGCACGATTTGCTTGAAACAAAGCAGGCGAGTAGAATGTCCAGTGTCGACCACGTCAAGACCTACTAAACAATGTTTGAATCATCTTAAATTTGTGTATGAAGGGGACTGGCAGCGTTGGCACAGTGCAGCCACTCCGCTAATTTACCTCCAGTGTTACTCTGGCACAAAATAAATATCCTGGCTCTTACAGTGTAAAGAGCAGGTCAATGAATTATGCTGTTAACAACAAATAGGGCTGACCTGAATAACAGGCGGGCTAAAAAAAAAAAATCGCAGGTCCGGTAGAGACCTAGACTATAACAATTCCAACATTATAGCAACTAGTTCCCAACTAGTTATTAACGTGATGACTGTGTGACTTTTCTAAAGACAAAGATGCAGCCTTTTATAATCCCAAATGAAGCAGCTCAGTTTCTGTTATTGAAAGTGACAAAACTGAATGTGAAAATGCTCTCCAGCTTCATTTATTTGTGTGTGGTGTAAACAATGTTCACCTGAAAAGTCACCACCTGGAAACACTGCAGTACATGATCCAACTACATTGGACTCAACACATTACGCCAGAGTCAGCACCATATTGCGCCCCACCATATTGGGCTCCATCCCAAACAATCAGTCCTGAACATTGACTAACCTTGTCAAAGGAACGCAGGTCATACAGTTTGACCATTTCCGAATTGACTCCAGCAGCAAAGATCAGACCCTCGGGGTCAAAGGAGCAGACTGGCTTCCCCTGTAGATGCATCAGGCCCTGGTAGTGACAGAAGGCAGTATATGTTCATTCCAGTGACACTGGAGCCCAACGATCTGCAATGTCAAGAAGAGTCAAACAAAAGGGACCGTCCTGGAACCAACCTGGCAGTTTGGAGAGCGCAGGTCCCACAACCGAATAGTCTTGTCTAAAGATCCTGATATAAACGTGTCGTCCACAGGGGACATGGACAGGGCTGTCACCCTAAAACATTCAGACATTCAGGTTTGAATATGGCAGCACACCCAAGTGACAGGAAAGCAGACACACATTCTAAGCAAACAAAAACTTAAAGAAAAAAAGAACACTTATGTTACATAATTTACATAGGCTTCCACTGTGAAACATCATGCACTTTCTACTGGCCTGTAGGAAAGCTGCCCTCCCGCAGGTGTTGTTTTTAGCAATCTCAATACACTAATGAGCCAAAACATTATGATCATCTGCCCAATAGACTCTTGGTCCCCCATTTGCTGACACAACAGCCCTGATCCGCAGAGGCACGGACACTAGAAGACCCATGCAGGTGTCTTGTGGTGTGACACCAACATATTAGCAGCAGATCAAATTGAGATCAAGCCGCTGTGAATGTAACTTGTTGGTCCAGCACATCTTGCAGACTCATCAATGAGCCTTGGGCACACACTACCCTGTCACAGGTTGGCCCCTTCTTGGAAGTACAGTGGTACACTTCTGACCGAGAGCACCTCTGAAGCCTTGCCATTTCAAAGATGCTCTAAGACAATTTGACCTAAGTACTCCTGACCATTCTTCCTGGATCCAACATGTTGACTAAGAGAACTGATTGTGAACTTACCTGCTTGTCTACCCAGACTTGACATGTGCCATTGTTAGGAAAGTATCACATTATCCACATCCCTGGTGTTCATAATGTTCTGGCACAGCAGTGTGTGTTTCCTGATGTAATCCAGATCAGGATTATTTACTGGCCACCTTAACTGCGCAGTTTATTTATTGAAACATTCCAGGTTTTTTTCCCCACATCTGTTTCTGGGGTTGTTGTCATACTTGTTGTCTACAGCTGTTCAAAACACCTTGATGATCAGCTAATTTAATTAAGGTAAACATAGAAAGGCCCCAATGTAGAAAGCCTGACTACAGCTATGCAATTTGGTGAAAGAAACAACAACATATTAACTTAAAATTGGCTCTGCAATATTAAATTGGTGAGAGGAAAAACATTTCAATTCTGTTTAGAGAGCTTTGTGTATGATGACTCATTCCAGTATTTTTCACCACAAGTTGTGAAACTGGCACTATAAAGCCAAAACAGGTCAGAAAAAAAGAATGTACTACCGTAGCTTTCAATAGCTTAGACTTCAAAATTAAACTGAGAACATTACCAGAAGTTGGTTCAACAATCTCAAAATAAACATGTATGGCTGTAATTATTTATGTAAAAGGCAGTGAAATCTAGCTCCAGGTTAACCACAGTGTTGTCCGTAAAAAATATGTATTAACATAAATTGGGAGAAAAAAACGTTTTATCCCCAATTTAAAAAGAAATAGGAAACTATTCACGGGTGCCATATATATTGTCGTTAACTGTAGTACAGTAAGGCAGCCTAAACTGCAGAGGTTCTCTGTTGTAGTTCTAACCTTTTGTTGTGTCCAGGGAAGTAGCGGATGTACTTGTTGTCATGGAGGGAGAGGTACCGGATAGTGTCTGCAATAATAATTAAGACAGGGGGTCAAGACCAGACGAGAGGACATCAAAGTAACACCATATATCACAACATCAGGCAGCTACAGTACAAATATAACTCCCGACCCTAGAGGCGCTGATCTTTAGCCAGGTCAGATGAGTGGGCTCCACCTTAGGCAAGGCAGTGGCTTGTACAGTTAGCTCCTTTATCGGGCAGAATCACGGACCCTCAAACTGTACAAACAACTACCTCAGGCCAGTGTGGGCACGGTCGTGTCCGGATGACGTCGCCCCCAACAGGGTGTCGGGAAATCCCTGTGAATAATCTACTACATCTATATGGTGAATGAAACACGTTAAGGCAATAAGTGCATATTTAAACTACTTATGATCCCTACCGATTACATATCGCCTGATCGTCAAACGCACTAACATACCATCAATTTTGTTGGAGCTGTAGACCACGGTGTTGGCTGCATGTGTGTACCTGATCAGATCCACTCCGTACTTCTTACTGTATAGGGTTCGTTTGGGTCTGGATCAAGAGGACATATAGAAAGAAAAAACGATTTGAGTCTGACACATATTTCTATGTCCTAATATTTCCACGTCATACTAAACAACCGATTGATTCATAGTCCGCCATGGTCTAAAGCCCGGGGATGTTGCATAGTGCAGTAGGCCTCACAAGCGGAACACATGCCAACTACAACCAACACAAAGTGGACGGCCAAGGTCTAAACTCGAGCTCGGGGATTCTGCAGAGTGCAGTAGGCCTCACAAGCGGAACACATGCCAACTACCACCAGCACTGAGTGGACGGCCTATCGTAATAGCATGCAGTGCGGTAAAAACTAAACGGAAAATAATTAATGTCTCACTTTCCCTCCTGGCAGTCGTATAAAACTAGGGAATCATCGTCACTGCTAGAAATTATTGTCTCCCCGTTTGAGCTGAAATCAAAGCAGTTAATTTTGTCCGAATTCTCCCGGAAAACCTTTGCAACCCTGAAACTCCGCAGCACATTGTCCGTGAGTTTCATGATGGCCTCTTTGATTGAGGGGGCGCAGACCCTCGTTTTCAGCTTGACTCTAATATCCAATTATCTATTGCAGTACTTGTAATAATACGATTGATAGAATTAATCAAAAATATATGTTCGCATTTCAAACAATCGAAAGAAATCCCGCCTGGGACACTTGATATCCGAGTCATGAAAAAGCACCGCCTTCGACGTACATCGGCTACGCGCAAAATCCAGACGCGCGCATGAATACATCTCGCGATACATAACGCAACTATCGCGTTGCAGTCACTTTCATTTTGGATCTGTTTGCATCTCGCTGTTTTGATTACATTAAATATTTTTAAGTTACATCAACGAAGGCGCATCTTTACTTGTTAAGCACAAATAGAGTTGCGGATCAAATTGATCATGACTGTAACTAAAGACATACAACAATAAATGTTTTCCCGTCAAGAAAAATACAAGTGGCAATGTAGGTAAGTTTGTGTACGTTTTAAGTATAAAACCCGTTTGTAAATCGGACTGACGTAATCGACTCCTACATCAGGGCAAATTGCTCCTATATCAGGGTAGGTTGGTTGACAACCATAACAGGGGTCCAATACTTACATTATACGAGAAATTCCATTTAAAGACTCATTCCAGATTTTTCTGCCGCTAGTTGTGAAAGTGATGCTATTGAGCCAAAACCAGTAATCAGAGGTTTTGTACTACAGTGGCTCTCAATAGTATTCACCCCCTTAGACAATATGATTTATAAAAATAAATCAAAGTAGATTTTAAAAAAAGTTTTTTTTTATCAAAGAATCAGAAAGAGTTTTATTGCCAAGTAAGTGTACAACAAACAAGGAATTTGTTCAGGCCTGTTACTTCAACAATCAACACACATGTAATGAACAATAGACAACAATACATTTCTAAATATATAATATGTAAATAAGTAAGATGCAAATGTCCCCAGAGTCCTGAGTGAATGTGAATGTGGGGAGCAGGCTATAGTTAGTTACTGCTGTAGGAAAGAAACTGTTCTTGTGGAGAGGGGTTTACCTGCGTGAAGTTGGCCCCCCACCCAACGCAAAAAGTCGGGAAATTAGTCTCAATCGTTTGTGCTCCGTTTGTGCTGGTTTGTGCAGCAAATATTTTCGTTTGTGCTGCTTTAGTTTTTTTTATATTCCGGTTTTTATTAATGGCTGATGACATCACCAGCCCCCCCACTTGCTCCAAATCAAGTGAAATTGGTCTCAATCGTTTGTGCTCCGTTTGTGCTGGTTTGTGCAGCAAATATTTCCGTTTGTGCTGCTTTAGTTTTTTTTATATTCTGTTTTTTAATAATGGCTGATGACGTCACCAGCGCCCCCACTTGCTCCGAATGAAGTGAAACTAGTGTCAATCGTTTGTGCTGGTTTGTGCAGCAAATATTTCCGTTTGTTCTGCTTTAGTTTTTTTTATATTAAAGGATACTTTTTAGGTCATTCAGGGGTCACTCAGCCCCCCACAATCTCAGAATTCAGTCAAAATAGTGTCGATCGTTTGTGCTCCGTTTGTGCTGGTTTGTGCTGTTAAAATTAGGGTTTGTGCTGTTGCGGTATTTTTTCTATTTCACATTTTAATAATGGTCGATTACATCATCAGCCCCCCACAATCTCAGAATTAAGTCAAAATAGTGTCAATTGTTTGTGCTGGTTTGTGCAGCAAATATTTCCGTTTTTGCTGCTTTAGTTTTTTTTATATTCTGTTTTTTTTAATAATGGCTGATGACGTCACCAGCCCCCCCCCCACTTGCTCCAAATCGAGTGAAATTAGTCTCAATCGTTTGTGCTCCGTTTGTGCTGGTTTGTGCAGTTAAAATTAGGGTTTGTGCTGTTGCGGTATTTTTTCTGTTTTTTAATAATGACTGATGACGTAACCAGCCCCCACTTGAAATTAGTCTCAATCGTTTGTGCTGCTTTAATTATTTAGATATTAAAGTATATTATATAGGTCATTCAGACGTCACTCAACATACCACATGCGCAGAATTAACCCAAAATAGCATCAATCCTTTTTGCATCGTAAGCATGCTTTTGAGTACTGTATAGCGTTGAGTAGATAAATTAAAGCATATGTCGTTATAGAAGTCTTACAGAAATCATATTCCTATCGAAAGTAAGTAATTTTTTTTGGATTCATAGTACAACAAACAAGCTTGGCAATGGTTTTGGCAACAGAAATCACAATGCTAATATTAAAAATGTTAATGTAACTATGTACATGAACATGTTGATGAAACACTTGACCCAAAACAGAAGTCAGAATTGTTTAACTAATTATGTTTTACTTTATGCCAGATGCCCAAAAAGCCAGCAGTAGACAGCGATTCCATTTTCACAGTCCTTTGTTCATCAAAAGAGGCCATAGTAGAAAATGGTAAAATATCTACTCCTAGTAACAGCATCTGGACTGCGCTGAGTGAGCAACTAGAAAAAAAGATCACTGCAAAGGCACTGTACACATTTGTGAAATTGAACAGACACAACATCTGGTCTGCTTTAGGGTTAAACTATGACCATGAAACAAGTGGCAGTAGTGATGACACAGATTTTGAGCCACAGTCCTGTTCTCTGAGACCCGAAGAATGCAAAGCTTATGAGCTTGAAGTTCCATTTGAGAAATGGATTGAATTCATGCCTGAAACAGTTCAGTACAAAGACAAGTTCTCCAAAACACAAAAAAGGAAGTACACAGTGTTGAAGCGTGGCATCTGGACTCATGTAATAAATCACCAAATTTGGAAAACAGTGAAAAGTACCTGTACATTCGTATTTAAAAGAGCCACGGTCTATCCATCATCTATGACAAAATACTTTGAAATCAGAAGTAACTGTAAGGAGTGTCATGGGGACCTTTACATCATATGTGACAGAGAGCCTGAAATGAACAGCACAATGGTGCTAAAATGTTTTATTAAAGACATCGATGGTTCCCTGCACACTGGCTGTTCCAAGCGTGCCATCTCTGGAAACTTGCGTGTGCAGATAGCCAAAGAACTGTGTGAGGGTAGGATGGAACCCCATGTATGGAGGGCATCTGAAGCGACAAAGCTGATGGATTTTGGAGATCCTGAGCCAAGCCATCTGCCTAATTTGGCCACCATGCGCAAAGCAAAGCAGGAGAAAAATGACTTAGAATTAGGTGACAAAGATCCCATATTATCACTGCAGATGCTAAAATACAGTGCACCTCACAATGGTAGCATTAAAGATATTGGACTGGACAAGTTTTTCTGTCACTACTGGAGTCAAACACAAATGTACATGTACAAATCAATCTCAAAGAAATCTCACCTCACTGTGAGTTTTGATGCAACAGGTTCAGTAGTCAGGAAACTACAGAGACCAAATGGCATGTCTGGCCACATCTTCTTATACCAGGGTGTTCTGGCAGGGGATGCGTGCGCAAGTGTCCCAGAGAGACATGATGTTAATGCAATAAAACATTGGTTGACAGAATGGATTCGCGCAGGCGCACCTATTCCAAAAGAGGTTGTGAGTGACTTCTCTCTGGCTCTGCTTGGAGCTCTGGTTAAGGCTTTTACTCCTCACCCTGATCTGAAGACATACATCAACCAGTGTTTTAGTGTCTTACTTGGTAACCAGTCTGCACAGCTGCCACCATGTTTTGTCCGGGTTGATGTTGCACACTGCATCAAGATGATCTGCCAGTGGGACTGCTTGAAAAGAAAACCACATCGAATTAAAGATTTCTTTGTGAGGTCAATGGCACAGCTGCTCAAGTCACAATCACTGAACAATGCAAGAGAGCTACTACGCAGTCTTACCATTGTGGCTCTCAGCGAAGCAGAGGGCAATGACAGCTCAGGGGCTCCCCTCATATCAGAATGTTGCAAGAACTACCTGAAAGCCCAAATTGCAGAAGAGTGTGTCAACGTCCCAGATGAAGAAAGTCAGGACATGGAAGGTGTGGATCCATGTGAAGAAATACACACTGACTTACGGCACTGGGTGACAGAGATTTGTGATGAGAGCAGGTCACTTGCCGTGTCCAACGGTGATCGAGAACATGCATTTCCTGCCAGAGATTGTTCCCAATATCATCAGACTTGCGAGTTACTTACCCCTCTGGACAGGGCTAATGATCCCTCAGTTCCATAGCACCAACATCACTGCAAGTTCGGCCAATGTGGAAGCAGAGTTCAAAAACCTCAAACACGGCCTTTTCAAGCATGAAAACTTGCCTATTCGGGTGGATCGATTCATTGCTCGACATCTTTCCTTCATTGAAGGCAACATGCGCATTTGTTCTGCAAAACAAAAAGTTCAAGAAAATGCAAATGTTGAAACTGTGATGGTCACAGGACCCAATCCATTACCCACTGTGCAAAAAATGGATGCTTCCTGTTCTGTGGAGTCTGATGCCGTCACAAACATCCATTCAACAGATGAAGATGCTGTTGAAAACTGGAGAGGGCTAGCTGATCCACCAAAGAAAAGGAAGAGGAATTCATACATTTCTCCTTGTTCTGAATGGCTCCATGCAGATCCATCTGTGAGGGGAAAAAACTGAAACTGGAACTGTTAAAAAATGGTAACAATCAACAGCCTGTTAAATTCAGCAAATCAGGACTATCTGTGCTTAACACATGTGCATTTGATGCTTTCTGTCAATGCCTATGTTGTGCTTTCTGCGACAGTAACACGTTTGGAAATATTGTTCACAGTGAAGACTCCGACATCCTCCTCCAGCTAGTGAAAAGCATAGCCACAAAGGGTCTTACCCCACAGGCCTACATTCAGAGGGCAGAGTTGCTAAGTGGAAGGTTCAACGCTGTCCGATTGAGGTCTGGTGCTCTCCAAATCGATGCACAGTGCCACATCTCTGCAATCATTACAAAGGCAATGACAAAACTTGCAAGTGTTAACTTTCAAAAACAGTGCACCTCACAGTATTGCAGCCTCAACACACAGGTCACAAGGGAAATTCCATTGGTTTCAATCTCTGTTGCTGTACTGCAGGATTTTGGCATCGCTCATCTGCAGACCGCAGTTGAACAAGGACTTAACCTTCCAGAGTCCCCCTGCCTCAGGCCAATCCAAAGTCCATCTCAGTGTCCCTCTGCATTTAAGACAGAATCTGCTTCAGGAAAAGTACTCTGTACAGGGAAAGTCTCTCACAGCTACACTGTAGGTGAACTTCTGTGGATTGATACTGACCTTGGAACAGTTACAGCAACTCCAACACAAAGGAATTCCTGCCCAAGAGAATTTCCATTGTGTGAATTTCCCTCCAGCCTGGTGCTCCAAGGAGAGACATTTACCTTAAGGGCAGCCATTGGTTTCCAAGGAGGCTTAACGCAGGATGCTCTTGGACATTATGTGGCGTACTGCAGGAGGTCTCCTTGTTTCTGGGAGATGTACGACGACCTTAGAAGTGGAGTGACAGGAGCCACCTGATAAACAAAAAATATGCCCACATGCAATTTTTTACACAAAATAGTGATTGTTTGGTTGATGAAGATGTTGTTTTTGTTCAATTTTCTCTTTAAATGTCCATTGTTTGAGTAAATGGATTGAATTGTACACAGTTAAACATATTTTTGGTTAATTTCTTGAGTCATCCGTTCGACATACATTGTAGGCTACAGGTATATTAATAAACAGTGTTTTTATGAAAATGTTGAAAATACTGCTGTTTTTCTCCAGGGAAAAAATACTCACATGACAGCATCACAAGTAAAAACATTTACTTTGGAGTTTGTGTTAAATTAAAAACATCATGTGAGCCTCGCTGTGTCGGTTGCTAGTTCAAAACGCACAGTGTAACAATTTTGGTTTAGTGACTTAATTTACCGTTTGGCTCTTACCTTGTTACTTGTGCAACGTATTAGTAAATACGGCCGTGGTAAAGACACAACCTTTACCAGCACAAACGATTTGGAGCCATTGGGCGGCTGGGAATGTCAATTATACAAACACCGAACCAGCACAAACGAAGTACAAACGATTGAGACAAATTTCACTTGATTAGGAGCAAGTCGGGGGCTGATGACGTCATCACCCATTATTGAAAACCAGAATATTATGAAAAACTAAAGCAGCACTAACGAAGCACAAACGATTGAGACTAGTTTCACTTCATTCGGAGCAAGTGGGGGGGCTGGTGACGTCATCGGCCATTATTAAAAACCAGAATATAAAAAAACTAAAGCAGCACAAACGAAAATATTTGCTGCACAAACGGAGCACAAACGATTGACACTATTTTGACTTAATTCTGAGATTGTGGGGGGCTGATGATGTAATCGACCATTATTAAAATGTGAAATAGAAAAAATACCACAACAGCACAAACCCTAATTTTAACAGCACAAACCAGCACAAACGGAGCACAAACGATCGACACTATTTTGACTGAATTCTGAGATTGTGGGGGGCTGAGTGACCCCTGAATGACCTAAAAAGTATCCTTTAATATAAAAAAAACTAAAGCAGAACAAACGGAAATATTTGCTGCACAAACCAGCACAAACGGAGCACAAACGATTGAGACTAGTTTCACTTCATTCGGAGCAAGTGGGGGGGCTGGTGACGTCATCAGCCATTATTAAAAACAGAATATAAAAAAAACTAAAGCAGCACAAACGGAAATATTTGCTGCACTAACGGAGCACAAACGATTGACACTATTTTGACTTATATACATATATGTTAGGTGCATATATGCACCTATATGCACCTAACATATGCACCTATATGCACCTAACATATATGCACCTGTATGCACCTAACATATATGCACCTATATGTTAAATTATTGAAATCCATAGCTACTATGCAACATAAATAAAAGCCCAAAATGTAGAAATGTACATTATTTATTTACTTAAGAACAATCAAATAGAACAAAAACAAGACAAAGAACTGAACATTAAAAAAAACTATTTAACTTGTTAATCCACTCAGCTGCGTGAGCTTCGAATTATAGATGTGCCTATCTGCCCACGGCTGGCTGCCGGCCACTTCTTCAATGTAGACAAACATACTAAGACAGTGTGGAACTTATGTTGCGCTCAACGGTAAATGCGTGAATTGGAAATAAACAGGCTATCTTTATTTTCAGAATCATTCGGAACAACTCAAACGTGCTCACAGATCTTCAGCTGCTGCAGTCGACTAAGTCACTACGTCAAAGACGTATTACACTTAATACACAAACACAAAAACAAATCTGTTACCGTAATACAACGAGTAAGAGCGCAATACTTCAACAGACTTCATCAGGAACCCAAAGTGCTTACAGTACAGCTGCGATTGGAGACATCTTGTATGTACATATAGGTCTTATTTGTGGATATAAAGAAGCAATACAGGAGACCTATATGGCTTGTATCCTTACGAAACAAAAGTATACTTTAAGTTCATTTTTGTGAGTATACTTAAGTTTAAAAAGTATACTATTATTAAGGTACTAAAGTACTTATTTATATACATTTTTTATACTAAGTAGACTAAATTGGCCCACTTTTTAGTTTATTTAGTACACTTTAGAGTACACTTAGTTTATTTTAAGTATACTTTTAAATACTTTAAACTAACCCGTGTAGTGTACTTTTAGTTTATGAAGTAGACTTCTTAAAGTACTTAAAAGTATACTTTTGTATACTTAAAAGTAACCTGTGTAGTGCACTTTCAGTTCATGAAGTACACTTCTTGAAGTACTTAAGTATACATTTGAATACTTTCAAGTGCACTTTCAACTCATGTAAGTACTTCAAGAAGTAAACCTAATAAATGTTAATTTACTATGATTTACTAATAGATTTAAACACATAGTATAACTGTACAAGCCATGTTTGTCAAGTGAACCTTAAACAATACTCTAACAATCAGTGCCATGTGTCTGGTAGGAGTTCCACTTGAAACTTTAGAATATACTTTTGTCTTCAAGTGTAATTAACATCTTTAAAATAAAGGAAATACAGTACATATTCAAAATACCTAAATAACTCTTGAGGCAAGACACACAATGTGTGTGTTTTCATAAATATTTTCATGAGATAATATTGTCAAAGCTACATTAAAGGGGGATACACCAGCTATGAACACTTAAAATGTTGATATATACATTGTAGAACTATTTTGAACTCTAAATGTTAAAATAAACATGGTTATTTTATTTAACAATATGCTTCATTTTTGTACATGAAATGCATGCTCACATCTTTTCTGCCTTTACTTGTCTGAAGCATTCATTGTTGCACTACTTGTGCAAGATCCTCTGGACATCTTGCACTGTTATTTCTTCAAATTTCTCCCTAGCATGCCCTATAAAAAAACACAAGACAACAAGCAAACATGATTAATATATTTAACCTTTTATCGGAATTTGTGAAATTGCGCAATATTAAATTAGGATTCCAAATACACACTTGCGTGATACATACCAAGGCAGATGAATTGTCGCCCCATTCACTGTTCGTATTGTGTACGTCTTCCTCTTCACTGCTGGGATCAGTTACGTCTTCCTCTTCACTGCTGGGATCGGGTACATTGTCCTCCATGCTGTTGGGATTGTGTATGTCATCATCCTCTTCATTACTGAGATTGGGTATGTCTCCCTCTTTGCTGTTGGGATCAGATACAGAGTATTCTGCATTGGCATTAACTTCCTCTGAAGCCTGAAGAAATGAGAAAGGGTAAGGTACATTATTTAATTTATACTATAGCCAGTTAAATGCAACATCTTATAAACACCCAGCGTGTTACAATTTATAACACACAGCATCAACAACAAAAAAAATGTTATCACCAAACTAGTAGCTACATGGCTTATTAGGATAAAGTACAGGGTGATTCTTGTTCCCTGCCTCTTACAAACAAGCTACTTAGCAACCTTGCCTAATTAGTAACTGTAGCTACCAGTTACCTGAAAAACAAAAGATGCAGATAAAGATAAGTAATTGTTAACAAGGGCTAGTTACGTCTTGTCTTCTTACATGCTCAGACGTAAATAGCTATCTAGCTAATGTTGATGTGAGCATTAACCATAGCCAAGTAGCTAGTTAGCTGTTATCTCATATAGGCATAGATAAAGTTAGAATTTAGCTCAAACTCACCTGTTCATTCCATCTGTACTTGGTCCATTTTGGAATCCTAACACCTGGGTGCTCGAGTTTAAAGCGTAGTTTATGGCGACTGAAACATGCTGCAATATCTCCGGTTCAACATATGATATTTTGCTCGCGCGCAAGGAACAGGAAGTGACGTCGCTAATCAGCTCCGCCTACATCCGCCTTCTTCTGATGCTTCATTGGACATTTTTCTCAGTTAATGCATGTAAAATATGTTCAAATATATGTTAATGTCCTGTCTGTCCGGGGATTTCATTTTGTAGTATACTTATAGTATACTTGAATATACTTTTTTCTAAGCATACTTCTTAAAAGTATATCAAAAGTGAACTAAAAGTGTTCTATCCATTTTGTAGTATACATAGTATACTTTTTTTTCGTAAGGGATATATGCACATATATGCACCTCAATTTTGACGATATGTGGCATATATGCGCATATATGCAGCATATATTATCACATATGTGCATATATGTGGCATATATGCGCATATATGCAGCATATATATTATCATATATGTGCATATATGCAGCATATATATTATCATATATGTGCATATATGCAGCATATATGTGCATATAGGTAACATATAGGTTACATATATGCACATATATCCTCATATAGTTTTTTTCCATGTGGGAAACGATCGACACTATTTTGACTGAATTCTGAGATTGTGGGGGGCTGAGTGACCCCTGAATGACCTAAAAAGTATCCTTTAATATAAAAAAAAATAAAGCAGAACAAACGGAAATATTTGCTGCACAAACCAGCACAAACGGAGCACAAACGATTGAGACTAATTTCCCGACTTTTTGCGTTGGGTGGGGGGCCAACTTCACGCAGGTGAGGGGTTTTGGTTTTTATAGACCTCAACCTTCAGCCAGAGGGGAGAGTTCTGAAAAGTCAATTTCCAGGGTGAGAGGAAAGCGCCTTTGTTTCCTGCCTAAGCGTCCTGGATGTCTGTAGGTCGCGTTGAGATGGAAAATTGCAGCCATTGAGCAATTATCAACAGCAGTCCACAATGTCAAAGTCGAAAAATAAAAACAGCAAATAATTGTTAAGTAAATACAAATATAAGTATTCCAACCAAATTTACCAAAGTTCCCATCCAACTTGACGAGCTTGACTAATTTGGCAAGAAAAGAGTGGGCAAGAGCTGCTGTGTCCGGTTGTGCAAAGCTGGTAGAGGCAAATAGACTTGTGGCTCTAATTGCTGCCAAAGTTGTCTTTACCAAATATTGTCAAAAAGCAGCAAATACATACCACTATTTTCTCTTATTTGTAATTAATTCAGAACAATTTTTTTCGATAAAAAAAATCACTAACATTATATTCTTTTTGGGTTGACCAGTGTAAAAAAATGAAAATAAAATTGTATTTAATGTTGTAAGACAGTAAAATTTAAAGGGGTTTAAAAACTCTTGAGAGGCATTGTATTCCTATTATCTTAAACTGAGCAGCAGTGCTGATTGGTTTACAATGTATAATCACTGACTGTACCAAACCGTTTGAAGGCAATTTGTAAATGATTACACAGAGGGTACACATTTAACCGAGTTGAGTCCTGTCCAGATTTCGCCAGACTGCCTTAGTGCTGATCCTGACTGGAAATACAAAACTCTCACAAAGAGGAAATCCACAGAATCTTCTGACTCTGTGTAAAGGTAGGCAAGCTCATAAGGATTCTCTCAAAATTACAAGTTGTCGACTGAACACAGGCTAGAGAATATGGGATTAATGCAGAAAGGGTCAGAAGGTCACCCAGTAGGCTCTTTTCTCTATCTGGAAACTCTTGGGCATGATTTTTATCTGGTTTGTGAAAAATAATTTCAATCATAACTGCTTATTCATCAAGGTAGGTTTTTGCAATATAACAGAAAAACTGTGATGCGTCAACATGGTTGTGGCCTTGTTCTCTTATCTCCTAGGTCGTGCCTGACAGCTTGATGGCTCGTGTTCTTTCTTTATTTCGGCCGCTGTTTTTCTTGCCCCATGTGATGAGGCGAGCCACAGGGTGCAAAATGTCACTGGACACACGAGCACGGGAGGTGTTTGCTGCGGCTATCGAAGCTGTCCAACCAGACATGGTGGTGCGTCGGGCCTTGGAGCGCACAGGAGACACCCTGCTAGTGAATGGCCGCAGCTTTACGCTCAAAAACAACCTGCACCTGGTGGGCTTTGGCAAAGCTGTGTTAGGTATGGCAGCTGAGGCAGAGAGGATTCTGGGGGACCACTTGGTGCGAGGAGTGATCAGTGTGCCAAATGGGCTTCAGGAGACACTACGCCGGCATGGGAAAGAGTAAGAAATGGATATTAGGGACATAATAACCAAACTGCATGTGGATGTGATGGGTGTGGTTTGTATATCAATCCCTTACTCTCTGACTTATTGTCTACTTAGGCAGATGTTATTGAAAGAAGGCAGTCTTATCAGAGTAATGGAGGGAGCTAAGCACAACCTGCCAGATGTAGAGGCCCAGAGGGCAGCAGAATGTATAAAAGACCTGGCTAGCTCACTGACAGAGAACGATCTGTTGCTTGTTCTCATTTCAGGTAAGTTAATACCCACTATATAAATGTAATTACGGCATCAAACAATCATGCATGACTAAATCTGAATCAGCTACAGGGTGTCCACAAATATCTTCCGAAAATACTTATTTTATTGTGTGTATGTAGGAGGTGGGTCTGCACTCTTGCCAGCACCAGTCCCACCCATTACTCTTCAAGAGAAACAGGATGTCACACGCCGACTGGCTGCTGCTGGCGCCACCATTCAGGAGCTTAACTCTGTACGGCGTGCCCTATCCTTACTAAAGGGAGGGGGACTTGCTCACTGTGCCCACCCTGCTCAGGTAAGACCACAGCTTGCAAAGAACTGAACACATTACAGTCAGATCATGCATTTGTTTAAATTAAAATAAATTGCCCTGTTGAAAATCTCACAGGTGGTGGCTCTGGTTTTGTCCGACGTTATCGGAGATCCTCTGGACTTGATAGCCAGCGGCCCCACAGTATGGACTGAGGTGCGGCATGACGAGGTACGGTCAGTGCTGGACCGGTATGGGCTATCCACTGCCTCTCTTCCTGATTCAGTCAAAGAGGTCCTTGGGCGCTCGGTTCCACGGTGGGAGGTGATTGGAGACCAGTCAGACCGAGCAGCACATGTCCTCAACGCCGTGATTGGTTCCAATAGCATTGCCCTGGAAAGTGCAGGGCGGCGAGCACGGGAGCTCGGGTTCCGTCCAGGGGTGCTGTCGCCAGGGGTGTGCGGTGACGTGCAGTCAGTCTCACGTCTCTACGGCTTACTGGCACGTTTTGCCTGCTCCCGCGAGGAACCCCCTGCAGAGTTGCATGCTGAGATCCTGAAGCTGGGGCCTGAGACGGGCGTGGAGAGTTGGGACTTGTGCCGCGCCATGCAGGTCCTTGGCGAGGGGCGTGCAGAGGGCTGGGGAGCCACGTGTCTCCTGGCCGGAGGAGAGCCCACAGTCCAGCTGACAGGCAAAGGCCGTGGCGGTCGTAACCAAGAGCTGGCAATGCTAGTGGGACTAGAGCTCGGAGGCATGGAGCTCCCTCCGAAGGGACCTGTGTTCCTGAGCGGCGGAACCGATGGTCAAGACGGTCCAACCGAAGCAGCAGGGGCAGTCACAGACGCAGGCTTAAGAGAAGAAGCGCAGGCGCAGGGGCTGGACACAGAGGGCTACCTGGTCAACAATGATTCATTTTCTTTTTTTTCAAGTCTGTCTGGTGGGCAGCGGCTTCTTCTACCAGGGTTAACTGGCACCAATGTGATGGACGTGCACATGCTGCTCATCCCCCCCATCCCTGTGGTTGTGTCTGGACAATAGACATTTCACTATTAATGTCTGACACTATTGGGTATATTTACTAAGAGATTGTAGATCATCACTTCAATTAAAAAGCACAAGTCAGTTATGTCTTTGAGAAATTTGAAAAAAATAGCGCCATTAATGTTTTCCATTTGTGTTATTTCTCAAAATCACTTTTTGTGTACATATGTGGGCTAAACAATTTAGACAAAGACACATAACTACTAGGCACATTTTACAACTAGGCAAATGTAGGTCATATCCGGTACTCATCAATTGCCAAACACTAACTTACAACATGTGCAATCAATCTGCATTCATGCAGGTACCTATCTGTACCTGGGAGAATAAAATGCATTATTGGCCTTCATCGTTGAACATTTTCAAAGAAATCAGCATGTAGTCACACAGGGTTCATGCAGTCACTCCTAATTATGGACGTTCCAAGCATAGGATGTTCATATAAGGCCCCTGTCTCTGACTACTCATCACAAGCTCAAGCTCAATCTTTATAAATACTATCAGATACAATTGAGTCTGTCTGAACTCAATTCTAATCCAACCTAGTCTTTAAGGAATATTGAGACAGATAAATATTGTTGCCTCACCAATCAAAATGAGAGAGCCAGAGGAGCTAGATTTTAACAGACTATATATAAAATGACATGAAAGAATATCTTTGCATATCACATAGTGTGGGTGTCTGGAAATAATGTAAGCATATTAGGTCCAACTTGGGATGTTATCAGCTCTGAGTAAGATCTGCAGGTCTTCATTAATGAACTCCATCCAATTGGAGACAATACCATCAAGTATGTGTCCAGACAAGCAAAATCTTCTGAATAGCCAGGGCAAGTTGCATGTAGTCCAACTTATGTCCTGTTGTTCACTCTCGGTGTGTCTTCGGGTTGTCTCCTTCCGCACCCCCCCTGACAGATGGAAAACACGACCGCAATCCGTTACTCATTTTAAACAGACAAGAACTTGATTCGCGACACAATCTACTGTTAAATCACACCGCACCAACAACATTCATATTCGGTAAATCACGTATAGAGACGAACAAGTTAAAAACTAAATCAACAGCAGGTTACAGAATAACAGGCAGTATAGTAGAGGTACCTGTAGGGAACACATGGCTGCCTGAACACCTACCATCCGCTCCGGAGAGGCGCAGAGTCAGGTGCGCCTCCATTCTGACCACCAGTACCTAAACGTAGCGTACAATACGAGTTAATAGAAATGGCAGCTACCTACTGGTACTAGAGTGTTATTTGAGGGGTAGGAACCTGAGTATCGACTGTTACAGTGGATTCGGACCATTCATTGATTTGTTAGCCAATGTTATGACCATAACAGAAGCAAGTTAAGCTAAATGTCTGTATGATTGGCCAATAACTTTAATCAAATGTGATGATGACAAACATTCATGAATACTAAAACACAAATACACTTAGTAACCAGCTGAACGCTCACCTTGTCGGTAGTACATGTCGTTTACAGTGTTTCCGTAAACTCTCCAGGCGAAGTGGATGGCAATAAGACTGACAACAAGCCAGCTAAACAAGATCTTGAAAATGGACACTCTCATATCATTAGCCAACCAATCCTCCACAAACTCTGAAAGAAACGAGACAAACCCGTCTACAATACGGGACAAAAACTCAAAATCCCACGGCTCCTCCATGTTATAAAATACCACCCAACGTGTATGATCTACTATCTAAAAACCATATCTCACCCGCTAGCTACTGTAACAAGCTAAAGCTGGCCAGAGAAACGAGGAGATATGAATGCGATTGGTCATTCAATGAGCGCCGTGCTCCGCCCAGCAGATATTCGACCAATGGCGTTAATGTTATCCTCCATCACGCAGTTGCTAAGCTAATGGTCACAATATTCGAACAAAATACCATTCTCTGAACGTCCCCGAAAGTTATGATGACGTTGCAAGGGAACGGCCCCTGGACGTTTTATTGTAGGGTACGTCACAGACAAACGTCCCTGGGATGTCCTAATAATGTCCTCATTACGTTCAGGGGACGTAGTGAACTCTGGTTACAGAAGTAATGCTGGGGACATTTACATAACATCCTCCAAATGTTGGATCCTCTTGCATTCATTCTCTCTTTATACACAGTTATGCATTTAATAGATACTTTCGTCCAGAGAAACAAAGTGCATTTTCCCAGGCAAATTAACATTTAGCCTGTAGAGCAAAACTACATTGAACAATTTAATTAATTTAACTTATTTGTTTAAAATAAATAAATAAACTTAAAGAATAAGGGCTGCTATTAAGTTTTGTGTACTGTATTATGTAAAAGCTTGAAGAAAAAAAAACAGAGTTTCAAGTATAAACAAACACTTTATTAACATGGATTTGAAAACCTGAAATAATTTACTTATCATTTTATAATTTATTGCCATTCCTGTCTACTCTTCGTCTTCCTCCTCCTGCCCCAGTTTTTCAGGAATCAGCACCTGCAACAATTAGCTACAGTTAGACAACAGAGGTATTTTACCCACTTTAGATTAGATAATTCAACTTTATTGTCATTGAACAGTATGTACACAACATCGAAATGAAGTTTGCATCCAACCAGAAGTGCAAGAATATCAGTGCAAAAAATAGATGTTTAGACAAGATCTATTTATATATTTTTATTTCATATAGTTCATTTCTCGATTCTAAGCATTCTAACCGTGTTGAATTTAAATAAACGCAATTTGAATTAAAGCAATTTTTAATTTATATTAAATCTGGTCATTATTGTTTTTCTAAAATGTTCGACTGTGCATTGACAAGCACAATGAAGGGTTAATTTGCGTTAACATTATTTTTTTTGATCATTTCTACATTGTATGTTGACAAATTGCATAAGAGTGCATTCAGTCTGCACGTTGTCATTCACTTCCAGTGATAGAGTGTTCATTCTGTGTCGGAGGAGCTGGTTCAGTGGGACACTCATGTTCAACTCGGCATCTTCAGATTTATTTCATTCACCAGGGAAGAGGATACGTGCCAGGGTTGCGGCTGCCAATCATACAGGCAACTTGTTGTGGCAAATGAACTCAAACAGTGGTTAGGCTACGGTTTGCATTTTGTGTGGACATTGAGGAGTGCTTCCCTTGATCGCCTTTTGACATGTAAATGTGAATGTGTTACTTGAAGCACACTAATTATTTTAAATTAAACCTAAGTGGCCTATAAAACACTGTATTTCAATAGTAGCTCATTTTAATTCCCTTTGGGTCAAATGACCCACTTCCGGCGCTTCAAGTGCTAGGAACGTGTTCCTGGCACGTCCAGCAAGAAGGAGGCCCTGGATAAGCGGTTGAAGATGAGAGATGATAAGAGAGCAGACATATCAAAACAGACATTTCTAAGTGAACCATATAGATGCTTTACTTTTTTAAGCAGATTCTATCTATCTCTCTGGACTTGATTACTAAGGCCCTTCATTAGCTTAAGGACAGGAAAATATTGACATAAATAAAAAAATGGAGATGGAAATAAATTAATATAAAAAAATACAGAAATATATGAAAATAAATTAATAGACAATAAATATTGATTTAGACATTTACAATGAACCTTTTAAATTATTTAAATGTATACATATTATTATTGACACATTCATTTATTTATAGCTGAAGGTTTAAGTCCCACCCCTAAATTGGGTTAAGGATAAGGAAATACAGAAAAAATAGAGAAATAAATGAATATACAAACAAAAGATGAAGGAAATAAACAAATATATTAATTAAATAAGTAGATCATGAAAATTGATAAATACATTTATACTGAACATTTAATTTTTTTTTTATTTCTTTCCAATTGTGCAGGTTTGGTCCTCCATATCTTTCAGCCTCCACCTGTCTCCAGCAGTACCTATCAGATATCAAAAAATAATTTGTCAATGACGATGCTCACAAATGAAATAATTTTTGCTTTAGTATTATTTAAATAATAATTAATACTAAAGCAACAAATGAAATAATAAGCAATAAATACTTTTCAATACATATATAAAAACACGATTACTCAGTTGGAGAACGAAAAGCAGTGTTTTCCTGATTCTTTCTGTGAATCGTTTTTGAAAACAGCACAGCAGTATTTGGTGGAATGATTTTCCAAAACCTACATTCAACAAGCATCTGTCATGGAACGCACCCAATGATAGGGAGGGCGTCTATTATCTGATTGGTTTGATACCAGCTCTTTCTAAATTTTCATTTGACATATATCCTGCCATCATCCCTGGGATTCCGGATGTGCTGTTGTAAGTATACAGAATGTTTATCGGCTACTGACCTACCGAGAAGTTAAATGGCCTACATTTTCCCATGTTTTTTTTAACAGTGGAATCTAAACGTAAGTTTCGATTATTTGTATTTGATATTACATTTATTGTGCAGTACGTACATAAAAAACAAGCTATAATTGCTAAGCTAGTTGGCTAACTGTGTGTGCGGCAAGTTTGTGCTTAGTGGAGTCACGTCTGAAGGGATTTTGCTCAATATATGTACTATAAAAGGTCTATAGTAACTTAAAAAAAATACAATAAACATACAGGAACAACATTAAAATACCCTAGATCGCTAACTACATGGAGCTCTTAACTTATTAGGGAACAAATGAGCCACCTAACCAGTTAACGTTAGCTAATTGGTGTAACGTTAATCCAGTTAGAATAAAGCGTTTATAAACCTTTGCTCCACTTATAGAACCAGTGACGTTCCTTTTCTAATACTCATTGGATTCCAATCGATCTACTCATATGTATGGATACGTTGTTACTTCATGGAATTCAGCCTTTCAGGTTTCCCATCGGTCCTTGCTACCAAAGCTTAAGCCGTGTACTTCATGCTGACCAATGTTCCCCATGTTTGTCTTCTAGATGTAATTTACTTGCGTTACCAGTTTTTGTACCGCTGTCTTAACCCCGTCTCTTGTGATGAGTCAACTATTATCAGGTGACTGTAGCTGTTAAACTTAATAACAAATGAATGACTCATCTGGCGATTCATTCTTGGTTTATTGTGATGAACAGTGTATGTAATGTCAACATGGATAAGGCTGACAATCAAGAAAAAGGAGAGACAGAAGACCTAGCGAGTTGTGATCCACCTTCTGTTTGCTGCAACCTGTCAACTGGTGAGGAAATGCCTTTCTTTATGACACGGGATACATATTATGAAAGGTAGACATGTTCAATGATAACCTGGCTGATCTTAAAATGATTTCACACACCATGTACACAGATCTGCAGTGTTTGTGATTGATTTACTGAGTTTATTATGGTGTACATTTTCAGATTCTGCTTTTTTGGCTCCCGCCCTGGTCTCTGACAGTCACACAGTTCCCGATCTTGCTAATCCGATGGGAAAAAATAACAACACAGATGTGACTTTAAAGGAGCCTACAAATCCAACATTATTTACAATGGGAAAAGAGACACTACAAGTCGCCTATGTTCAGGGCCCTGGCCCGGAGACTGTGCGGGGCCCAGAGCCGAATGATGTTCATAAGGAGGAAGAGACTGACAACTGCAGGGGGACAGAATGTCAGAACAGTTCCGGAGGTCAGCCATCAACTAACCCAGAACAGGCTCTAGCTGAGAATGGGCATGCGGACTCAGGGGAATTTGTGGTCACTATGTTGGCCAGAGGTAAACTAGAGGAGCAAGGTGTGGGAATGACAGGGAGTTGCCCCTCAATGTCCGTGACCTCAGAACTCACCCCCACCCATCGTGACGAAGATGTTATGGCGGAGAGCTGGAGGCAGCACAGGAAGCACGTGTTTGTCCTGAGTGAAGCGGGAAAGCCCATCTATTCCCGCTATGGCAGTGAAGAGGCCCTCTCCAGCACCATGGGGGTCATGATGGCCCTGGTGTCCTTTGTCCAGAGCAGCGACAACACTATCCGCTCCGTATACTCAGGTGTGCATGTTGAAAAGGTCAGCGTGTTGCCTGACTGGGGCCGCTAGCTACCAAGTGTGTAGTTGTTTGTGCATCACACCTTGCATACCCATGTACAGCCTTTCATTATGTTGTTAACCCTTGTCCTTTTTCGGGCTCTCCAGATGGACACACAGTGGTGTTCATGCAGAAGGGTCCCCTGGTTCTGGTGTCGGTGTCCAGCAGCCGTCAGTCAGAGCAACAGCTGCGCGGGGAGCTGCTCTACGTCTACTACCAGATCGTCAGCATGCTCACCCAGGCCAGCATCACGCGCATCTTCGAAAACAAGAAGAACTACGACTTGCGGCGCCTGCTTGCCGGCTCTGAGAAGATCCTTGACGGCCTTCTCAACCTATTGGACTCGGACCCCAGCTTCCTGCTGGCGGCGGTGCACTGCCTGCCCCTGGCCTCCTCACTCCGGGACTCCCTCAGCCAGATCCTCCAGAAGGCCATTACACCTAACCTGGTCTTCTCCATCCTGATCGCCAAGAACCAGCTGCTCACCATTGTCCAGGAGAAGACGGTAATCGAGGACGCGCGACTGGAGCCGGCCGACGTCCACCTCCTGCTCAACCTCATCGGGGCCTCGTCCGCCTTTCAAGCTGGTGAGATCTGGACTCCCATTTGCCTGCCACTCTTTAACCCAGACTGTTACTTTTATGCCTACATCTCATACCTGGATCCACCGGAATGCACCGTGTGCCTCCTGCTGCTCTCCACGGATAAGGAGGCCTTTTATGCGGTGGCAGAGTGTAAGAGGAGGATAGAGGAGGCCATGTTGACCCAGAGCTCCTTGAGCCTCATAGCCAAGGCCCACTGCTACAGCGTCAGCCAGGTGGGCGTCTCGAACCTCCGGCACTTCATGTACAAACCCTTCGACATCCCAGACCAACACAAGCAGCTCACACAGTTCACCAGGTAAGTGGCATCTGTTAGAATGGGTCAAATCACATCATTTAACTTTCCTGCTTGCTTTGTTGATTTTGTTTTTTTCATGGGCTCTGTAGAGTAAAACCAAACACAAAGTACTTGTGTATCTGCAACGCGTTAATGCACAGAGAGGTAATTACAGAAGTCAAAAGACGAGCTGTGTTGTAAAACAAATGCGCCTTTAGGCAGATCACATGCATTATGGTAGTACTATTACACATGCATTCTCCAGTGTACTACTGCTTATGGTAGTAATTGCACAATGAAGTCAAAAGTGTACTACTGCTTATGGTAGTACTATTACACATGCTGTGTTGTAAAACAAATGCGCCATTTAGGCAGATACTATTATACATGCATTCCATGGCTTATGGTAGTACTATTACACATGCATTCTCCAATGTATTACTATTTATGGTAGTACATTCTCCAGTGTACTACTGCTTATGGTAGTACTATTATACATGCATTCTCCAATGTATTACTACTTATGGTAGTACTATTACACATGCATTATCCAGTGTACTACTGCTTATGGTAGTACTATTACACAATCTTGTAATATTGATGATAACACTAACAAGGTTCTATTGTTCTCACTGGGAAGTATTCCAAGTGACCTCAGTTATTTATTTTGATTGGTAGCTCTGGGGAAAAAAAACACTCGTTTAAGATATGAACAAAAAGCTAATACTTCCATCTAATTATGATTATGTGTGGTCAGAGCAGGAGGAGGCAACGCTTGTTTTGTCAAAACTGTTCTGGGACAATAGGAATATAATTCCCTTTCCATGCATGCTATTAGCCAAAAGCACTGCAGACGGCTGTCAGTGTTTGAACACCTTTGACGTGCTGGTGGGTTTCAGCCCGGAGATGGAGGCTCCCTACAGCACAGAGAAGGAGAAGATGAGGCTACTGGACCTGTACCGCTACATGCACGGCCGCATTCACAGCTCCTCACGGCCCCTAAAGCTCATCTACCATGTGGCAGAGAAGGAGACCCTGCTGGCCTGGGTATGTCTCTCCCACAGGGAGTACACGCTGAGGAGTCATGTCTTGGGTTCTGTTGAAAACCTTCAAACTAGTTACTCACAGGATAAGTCAGGACACCGGGTAAACGGCTTTGGTCTCACTGTACCACATTGAGGTGTACCACATTGAGGTGTACCACATTGAGGTGTACCACATTGAGGTGTACCACATTGAGGTGTACCACATTGAGGTGTACCACATTGAGGTGTACCACATTGAGGTGTACCACATTGAGGTGTACCACATTGAGGTGTAGAGGATACGAGCCTCATTCTGTGGGATATAGTGGACTGTTTTTGCTAGCATTCGTGGTGTATACTTTTGAGCTCACTGGAAAATAACAGTTATTTGAAAGTGTTGAAATTCTGTCAAATCAGTTAATTGTATTCTCTCTGTCCTCTGCTTTAGGTCACTAGTAAATTTGAGTTGTACACCTGCTTCAGTCCCTTGGTGACAAAGGCCTGTGCCATTAACGCTATAACTAAGCTTCTACGATGGATCAAGAAAGAGGAGGACCGTCTCTTTATACGATACCCTCCTAAATATTCAACCACCCCCAATCCCAGCAAAAGCTCCCGTAAGTCTGACCAGCAAGACTTTACAGATAACGGCGTAATGTCTCCACTATAAAGCTGCTATAGTTCAGTGCTCAGTCCTGGCTTTTGCACTGTTATAGTTTGTATGCTGGCTCTACCAAGAATAGTTTTGTCTTTGCATGGGCCTTCTACATGTTTTGGACTTGAGCTTTTGCGTTCTTGACACATTCTGACTCCACAAGAAGAATTTGTCTTGAGACTTTCAAACTCAACTTCTGGACGTTGATGAATAAACATGTAGAATGAACAACAAAAATAGTACTTTGATATTAGAAACAAAAAAGTTGTTCAGGGAAACTTAAGAGAAAGATGACATTTTTAATTGATTAACGACAGAACTATTGAATAATGTTTTCTGTGATAATGAACTGTTTTTATATAATTTTATTATATTGTAACAAAGGTGAGTGCTCTTGTCAGGTGTATCACATCAAAGACATACTGATACAGACATCTATTGCAGTTTTCATGGACACTGTAGCACATCTAAAAAAATGGATGACTACCTAGAACTACCAAGTTTTCTTTGACAGCCTTTAAATCATAGTTATTGCTACAAAGAACAGATGTTAAAATTATACTTTTTAAAATGATAGCAGGTGGGATAAATAGTACATTAAAACGCATGAATGACAGATATTTTAAATGCATCCCGTAGGTGAAAACTGGATACCACTCTTTTACATGTGCATTTGTTTTGATTACATTACAGGACCTCAGCACATGTTGGTTCTGAATTACTACAATTGCTCGACAAAGGTTTATGACTGGCATTTTGTCTGTTACAGGTTAGATTGTTAAGTGTTAACACTGAGTTAGTCATTCAAAATTCTGTTACATTGTTTTGGTTTGTCATTAAAGAGCTGGGAGATGACGAGTAATCCTCAGATACTTGAAGTACGTGATGATTACATTTTTGGCGCACTGAGAACATCATACATTGGAGTCCTAATTTGCAGGATTCTTTATCTAAAGATACTTGTTGCATATTTTTTTTATGGGTTTCAATCTTACATGATTTGGCTGTGAAATATTTTCTCCAGAGTTATATTAATGTATGTATATTGGGTTCTTAATAAATCCCAGGTTGCATAAAGCACCATGTGTCATTAATTTAACTTCAACAAATGAGTCTGAGACTGAAAACAAAGAAGTGTTTTAAACACAATATTTATTTCTTGTGAGAAAATATTGTTTCAGACAGATTGTAGGTCTTTTGGTACAATTCAAATAACAAGATCCAGATTTCATCTGTGCCATCTAATAAACAATCTAGTAGGCTAGAGCAATTGCCTAGTCAACTACAAGGGGTTTGTGCCAGCTGACCACTAGGGAACTTTATCTGATATCGCAATAAGTATTCACTGATACAAAGAGCTACAGAGCTTTCAATATTTTTTTTTTTTTAAATAACAGACTTTCAGTTGTCACACGATAAATTAAAATCTAATATTTCAATTTTTTTGCATTCCTTAAATTACTTTGTGTATTATAAACACATACATTTACATATATACAAAAAGATGTGCATATGCGTCTACACATGCACATGACTTAACCAAGTGACTATATACATTTACCATTTCATACCTATGGCTTGATGGCTCACTTTACAAACCTCTTCACACTAACAGGTTGTGCTTTAAGTCATTGGAAGGGTTTGCAAAAATATCTTGCCACATTGACTGGCATCCCAAGTTATTGACTTCATTTAGATAACGGTGGTGACCACTGTAGTGAGAGGATGATGCTTTCTCACCAAACTAGACATTCAGAAGTTCTAACGTTCCATCGAATAGCTGCAAAATGCACACCATCACTTTCATTTCATAGAAAAAAGCAATACAAACCAAAAATGCTTCACAATGTGTAAAAATATGTATAAGAACAATGGTATTTCAAGGACAATACAATCTGAATATGCTTTGCATCAAGCAAACCCCTTTAAGGATAAAATATATACAACTTCTTTCTTTGTCTCAATTCACTTTGGCCTAAAACAAAATTTTGAGTGGTTGTATTAAAAACAAATCACAATGAATAATCACATTTCATCTAAAAAATATATGCTAAAATTGATGTATATTATGAAGTCATTCCTACTCTTTCCCCCAAATATTAAAACGTTTTCTCTGTAAGGACCCGACCACCTCATTTGCCTTCTGAAACAGAGAACAATAGGGCTGTTCATCGCTAATGCTTCAGCCCTCCAAACCAGACAGCTTCCTGTCGATTTTCGGACTTTATGAAACCCTTCATATAAAATTAGAAGGGTTGAAAGTGAGGTTTCCCTTGACGTGGTTCATGACATGGTTCAGATGTACCATAGCCCGGTCATATGCCGTGTGTACAGACTTGCGGACGTTGGGCTTCTTGCCCTCCATCAGACGCAGCTTGTCCACAGTGTCATCCATCCCCATCGGCAGCAACTTGTCCCGTGGAAGCCACTGCCTGTAAGGCAGCAAGAGGGTTAGATTAAAGGACAAAAACACATTAAATGACAGGAAACAAAGTCTACTTTAAAGCCCCTTGAGTCCAGCTTTACTTTCCAGGATAGTCATCCGTTGAGGAGTACTATGTGAAAGTACTGTCTTTGGGGGGGGCATAGATAATTCAGATTGAAGTATTCAGCAGGGCTCTGATGTTCTTACCAGGTCCTTTTAGTGTCAAAGAACAGCACCAGGTAGTGCCTCGCCCCTGTCTCCTTCTGCCTTCGATCCCCTAGTTTAAGCACATCCCCAGGAGGCACGGGAATGGGGATGCCATTGTGGAGCAGTCCTTCCTGGGGCATCTTGGGGTCAACGACCTGGGGAAACCCATTGGTAGTATAGGGCTTATTCGCAAACACCAGAAGTCGCTAACCGCGGCCATATTGTTGACATGAAATTTGACTCCTGCCCCTAGCCGCACGCAGATTTGAGTTGAGCAGTAGAAGTTAGCCTAATGGCCTCATCTCGTCGTTATAAAGAGAAGACCCACATCAAATAGACCCAATAGCCTTAAGTAACGATCCGTCCTTATTGCCATCCGTAACTTATCCGGATATTTATAACTATCTCGCGCATACAGTATCCACATACACTTCACAGGAGCTGAAAGCCTTCAAGTCACTTGAGTCATATGCCAACCTTCTTTCGTTTCATTAAAGACATCGTCAAACATTGTCGTGATCGCAGAGCTATGCAAATGTTTTATTTTTATTTTTTATGTGATGCTTAACGTTAACTTACATAACCTGATGATGATTACTATAGCTAACGTTAGCATACCAGCACGGGGTTGCATCAGCTGTGTGTGATTTAGATCTTAGTCAACACTAGAGGCTTAGTAACAGTTAACTAACTTACTACTTAGTTTGTAACTACATTAGCTAACTTACTATAAATATTTATTTACTACAATAAATGTGGTCTCTACTGGATTACTGACGTGCAAAACAACATGCAGCGAATAAAAACGTGTTTAAGATTAGTGAGTATAATGTTATGATGTACACAGACAGATACCCTAGTTGTTACTCAAAGTAATGTTGTAAACCTATCTCTGTGGTGCAACATTTTATTTTAGTGAAGCATAAATCACAACTTATATAGCATATATCCCTAACATTACCGGTGGCAAAATGATGAGAACAGACTTTGCTGTGGCTAAACTCCTCTGTCTCCTTCCCTTCACATTTTCTCACAGTTGGTATCGCATAAAAACTCACTCCTCCTGGGTTCTTATTACTGTTGTTAGAACAACCGTGCATTACACAACACACCATCGCGCCGGTAATAAATAAATACAGTGATAATACCGACGATGCTTTGCTTTTCAATTGACAGACTGACCGTTGCCGTGGTTTCTATGTCAACAATGGCCGCCGCGAACATTCATGACGTAGATCGAATAAGCCCTAGACATCGTAGTATATACATTACCACGGCAACGGGTGACGATGGCTACATTTGAATAGGACCATTTAAACTAATGGGAACATTTATTTTGTGCAAAGTCCTATTGACGTATGTCCGATTAGCGTGGGACAGAACTCAAGGATCTCTCACCATTGCTGGGTATGAAGGATATCCTCGACACTTAGCCCAGACCAGGTCCAGTGGTGTGAGTTCTATATCACTATCAAAGGGCAAAAGCATACCCCTTCCTGAGGACACACAGAAAGAAAAACTCAAATGTAGATCTTGAGGGAATTCTATAGGAAATTAACTCTAATGTTCGAAAATGTAGACATGTAATCAACATAAAGAAAGCTGGACACAGTCTCTAATATCTGAACCCTCACCTGAGTCTCCATTCAGGCTTTCAGGGACTTTGGCCAGAGCTGGTTTTCCACGACTGCGTTTGGGTGGCGGGGGAGCACTTTATCCAGAAACAGAGCAGAGGGTTGAGTTAATAATGAGTAGAATCAAGTGTTAAGCGACACAACTCAATCTGAGTCGACTGTATGAACGGAGGCAGAGCTTATATGACCACACTGCTCACCACATGGCGGCATGTACTTCCTCACAGCAGTGTATTCAATGTTGGAAATGTATAGTATTCTTAGAAGCTCAGTGGGAGGCTTACCATGGTCTTTGGTCGTTGGTTATTGTGTCAGAGTCATCTTTATGCTTTCCAAGCCCATTTGTCAAGCCTAATAAAAACAAACTCTGTTAATGGGCATTTTCATCTTCCATTTTGTCCTCCATGATGCAGGTCTTAAAAAAAATAAGGAAAAGTTCTCTTACTTGTGAAAATGTATTACCCATTTCCTACATGTGTATTAATTCAATTTGGCGTATTTACTTTTCTCTTTGACAGGGAGGGGAAGTGCCTTGTCTCCCTCGCCATCCGAGCTTGGTCCTCTGGACCTCAGCTGGTGAGGAGGTGAGGGGGGCGTGGGCGCTGGGGGCGCCGTGGTGGGAGACGCAGGGCTGGAGGTTGGGAGGAGGGTCGTGCTGGGAGGTTTGGGAACATCAGGGGTACTGTCCAAGCCGTTGGTTTTCCCGTCGGCTGTCCCGCTGTTCTGTAACTGGGCCGCCTTGTTCTTTGCAAGTCTCGCTCCGTTTTTCGCCTTCTTGAAAAGAACGGACGTGCGACGACCGACTCCCACCAGAGGCGACGTGTTGGCTGGAGGACAGGGAGCCTCCGAGGGACAAATGTCCGGAGGGGACTCTTCCTGTTTGGAGGTTAGGGTCGTCTCTGGGATGTCGGCGTCATCGTCACTCTGCACGTTTCCCCCGCTACGAGAGGACCGCTGGCGCTTGTAGGAGCACCCGGGTGACCTTCGACCCGCAGTCACCAGACCCAGTACCGGCGGCTCAGGGGGCGCGTCGCCTGGCAGAGGAGATGACGCAGGGCACAAAGGCTCTAGTGTTGGTGGGGAGTCATCTAAAAGAAAACATGTTTATAAGGAAACAGGCTTATAAGATCAGTAACATGTTAATTACATGACTGCAGAACCAGTAACTACGGCTGTGTTTCTCAATCCTGGAGACCCCGAGTAACAGGAAACATTGAAAACCACTGAACTATTGCAAGGTTTATACAAAGGAGGTTAATGAAGTTTGAAAGCAACAAGGAAAGCTCTTATATGTTACCTGGAACCAGGGTCGACGGTGACGTTAAAGGACCGTTCTCGACACAATCCACCTTTCCATTGTCCTTCTCATCTTCATCGTCCTCTTCCTCCTCTTCTTTACCATTGAGCGACAGGGAGCGCTGCTGCTTGTACCCCACTGTGTTGATCTCTCTGCGCAACAGGCGGATGCGTTTGGTTCTCCCACCACTGGATCGCATGGACGTCACCAAGTCCAGCTTCTCCAGCAGGGCTTTCAGCTGCTCCTCTGTGGACATGTGAACCCTGTTGACCGGGTCCAGAAGAGAGTCCACTGTGGAGTGAGAGGAGACAGAAGTGACAAGAGATAAATGAAAAAAACATCTGCAATTAAATTAGAAATGGAATAAATCTTTGGAATCTTTGTCATGACCATTGTTTCTCGAAAAGCCACTTCAAGGCTGAACCCCAAACAGCCAGCTCACCGTCCTCCCAGGTGCACTGGTAAAAGCCGTGCTTGTTGGGCGAGTCTGGGAGGTGCATGCCCGTGCTTGGGTCCAACCCGATGCTCTGGGCCTGCCTGTGGGCGTGGCGGAGAATGGCCCCTCCCACCTCTCGCAGGTGCAGAGCGGCTTGGTGAAACGCTGTCTCTTTGGAGTTGTACTTCAGGCAGTTGGACACCATGAGGTTGAAGTCACTCTCCAGGTCTCCAATAGAGCAGTAGACATGGGCCTCTAGTTTGGCACGCATTGTGCAAAAGTCCATGGGCCTGCAGATGAACTCAAGGTAGTCCGGGACCTTAGATTAAAAGCAAACATACAAATAACAGACTATTGAAGGAAATACAAAAACAAGGGAAAAGCAGCACATAAGTAACCCATTCATGGAATGCAAACCTCGGCTAGATTGACAGGCTTTGAGAAGATCTGCGCCGTGTCTTTCTCTTGAAGCTGATCAAGGGTGGAACGCAGCAGCATAAATGCTGGAGTCAACTGTAACTCCAGAGCAGCCTGATTTAGTTTAATCTGGAAGAAAAAATAGAAAGGAGGGAAAAATGTGAAAAGAATTGATGCAGAGAGAACAATAAGACTGGTACAGCGATTGTAAACGCAGATGACTTTGATACGCTACCTGCTCCCTTTTGAGTCTCTCCCTCTTGCGGATGAGCTCCACCAGGAGTCGGGCTCTCTCCAGGTCCTGACGCAATTTCTGCCAGTAGCGTAGCTCCTCCATCGCTGCGCTAAGCTTCTCGTTGGGCTCCTTCTGAACAAAAGTAATTCAAATGTCATTATCCACACTTGAACTGACCGATTCTTTCCCTCCTGGTGTGTTTCTGACCTGTTCAGTGGCCTTGTGAGTCTGCAAATGGGAGTGCAGTCGTCGGATAAGGGGCATGCCGTTACGAGACTGTCGTTTCAGCAGCCAGTAGTTGTGAAGCCTCTGCATGAACTGGTTCTTCCTCTGGACGGCTACACCAGTGCAAATCTTGTTCAGCCTGTTGATGATATTGCATCAAATGCTATTCATATTGTGGCATTCTGACATTGTATAGATTGTAAATTCTTATTATAAGACAGCTGAACAGTAAAATTAAACGTGTGCCGCTACAACAGTGGTTCGCTGAAAGGAAATACAATTTAGAGTTAAACTCTACTGGGTGTGTTGTTTTAGTGTATGGGGTGTCTGAGGTGACCTCTGACCTGTGAGAGGGGATCTGAGGCACCAGCAGGACAGGCACAGTGGCGCGACGGGCGGGGCTCTTCCCCTTCTTCTTCTGGCCCTTGGGCGTCTTCTTCTTGGGTGGCGGTGGGGGGCTCTGCGTGTATGACCTCTGACCTCGATTCCCCCTGCCACCCACCAGCCTCCCCTCCGTAGTCTCGTCGCCTGACCCAACCGGGGAGTGGTTCTCACAGAAGGCGGTTTTCTTGACAGAGAACGTGGTTCCGTTTACCCCAGTCTCCCGGACCGGGTCGATCTTCATGAAGAGGCCGGCCTTCTGGGCACATGTAACGTGGAAGGCCCGGTAGCAGTTGGCCTTGTGGCACTGAATGGACGCCCCTCTGCCTTTCTGCTTGCACAGGTAACAGGTGAGCTTCCAGCGGGCCGGGGGGATGTTCTTCACCCCCTCCACAGGCTCCAGAAACACAGTGTTGGCGAAGCACACTTCCGGGATCCAGATGGCGCAGACCACGTGGGCCCAACGCCCGTCGCTGGTCTGCTTGAAGGCACCTCCCCTGTTGGGGCAGAGCACGCAGTCCACAGGGCGTGACGGCGACTGAAGGCAGCAGCGGCAGAGCCATTGGCCTTCGGGGATGTAGGGAACGCCGTAGCACTCTTGGTGGACGGCCAGGTTGCAGATGTCGCAGAACAGGATGACATTGCTGTTCAGGCACTCATCGTCCAGGCAGACACAGCAGAAGGCGTCCTCGTCGATGGCACTCTGGGACAGGGCCTGGCTACGCGACTCCAGGACAGACTCCCTCTCCAGTCGATCAATCAGCAGCTCGAAGGTGTCCGGAGAGACGGAGGCGTGGCCGTCCGACACCCTCTTCTGGTTGACCATCTCGAGCCAGGCCAGGTCCTCCTCGTCCATGTCGTAGTCAGCCTCCTGATCCTGCTCCTCTCCTGTCTTCTCAATGAAGCGGTAATAAGAAGGAGGAAGGGGGGGCGCGTCCGAGGGACAGAGGGAGTCTAGCACGCGGAAGGTGGGCTCGGGAAGAGGGCTGTGGTGCGAGGGGTTTTGGGAGGAGTTGGTCTGGCACTGCGTGTGGTGCTGGCTGCCAGAACGGCGGCTCTGGTGAGATGAGTTCTTCATTTCCCGCCTCCGGCTCTTTGTGTTGGGTGGTTTGCGACCCGGTCTGGCTCTGCTCAAGGTTTGTTCGCTGTTCTCTTTGTTACTGTTGCACTCGACTATGTCCTGAGCCATCATTTCATCCTCTGTGATGACTGGCAGTGGGTCCGTGATGTTGATCCTGTGAAGCCTCCCGTCTAGGTCCACCTCCACCATCTTCTGGGCCTGGGCATAGGTCAACGTCTCTCTAGACGGCGATAGTTGCAGTCTGTAAGGGGAAGGCGGCCGGTGTGACACAGTTGAGCCTCTGCCCCTCCCCCTTCCCCGACCTCGGCCCCTGCCCATATCAAGGCCAACTACTCCTACCCTGCATCCCCTCCGCAGCCTCCTCATGGGGGTGTGCACTTGAGTCCTGAAATGGAGATTACGGACACTTTTAGTTTTTTGAAAGATGAGTCCAAGTCAAAAAAATAACTTAACACAAGAATTTAAACTGTCATAAGTGATGATTAAATATCCCATTTTAAATGTCATGACACACTAAAAGAACAGGACGATTTATCTTGGATGTGTGTCAGGTGCGGTGCAAAACCCAGCAGAATATATTTGAAATGTATTTTAAATCACCCAACATAGTTAATTTAATGCATTAAATACGGGGCAGCAAGAAAGTGGATGAGAAAATAATGCATTGCGTTGTAAACATTTCTGGAGAAAAACAATCAGACAGAGCAGAAGTGACATTAGGCGTACTGATTTTACATCTGATCTGAACTCAGATGTGATAATGATCTAAACCCGTTCTTGTATTACAGTTCTACCTATCTAGTTTAACTAGGACGCAACCTAACATCACACCACAGTGTACATTACGGCAGCCAATCATCATCGCACACATATATTTCTAACCAATCAACAGTTCGTATTTTCCTTTCGCTTACAGCAGAACATAGTTGGGTTGCAGGGCGCTGAATACCAAACTGTCAGCCATTTTATCCGTACAACAACATTTGCAGTGAATGCATTATTGTGAAGTGATAAGCAACCGATGCAATGTCGGCACCAGCACAACCGGGACACTATATCCGGGTTGTCACTGCAAACCTGTGTACATTTATCATGTCGGCTACAATGCCGCAATGTGTTTTCTTACGTGTGTAACTAAGCAGGCTAAAGACCATAGTAATAAAACTCCAGCAGTATTGTTAGCGAGCTAGCTAGCTGGCACAGGGGGCACATAGCGCGACATGACGAGCGCCACATATTGTGAAGTAAAACAAGTCAGCACAAATGTCGGAAGTGTTTACCTGGTTTAACGTGGTCCGATACGCGCGAGCCTGAAAAAAATAACGTTAGTTAATGTTCAAACACGACCGAAATAGACATGCTATTAACACGCTAGCCGGTAATTTCAGGGGCGACAGCGTCATCTGCAGCACTTCAGTCCTCCATGGTGACTTCGGACAAATGCTCAAACTCGACCTGCTCACATATCTGTGATTTAGACGTTTTCAACATTGAATACCTAATATAGTTGGTAGGTAAAATAACGTAAGCAGTGACAGGTTAATGTACCTTGGGATGTAGCTAGATATTCAGTCAAGATGGCTTGAAAAATACGCCCCTTTGAAGAAAAAAGAGCCCAGCCAATTGTGAGTCGTATTTTTACCGCGTACACAACGCGCACTCTGTTCTGATTGGCCAGCGCGGACATCGCATTGCATTGTGTTGTAACTGGAGCACATCGGTAGTGCACAGCGTTGAGAAAAGATCAGCGACCTCTGTTATGCGCGCATTGAACTTCGAGCGATTGTTGTTGACACCTGTTACGTTCAGTACAGCCCACGTGTAATTCTGCGTATATATTGTTTTAATCTTAAAATGTATGTGAACATGGCGCACAGTGTAGGCTATGTTTTTGTATAGTCTATTTTAGAGTTTAAAACAGCGGGCTGCCTTGTTTAAACTGTAAACATTTCCTACTTTGGTGTGTCAACAATTGTTGGTAGGCAGGTACAGAAAGTGCACACGGGTGTAGGGAGCGTTATGGGGGGTCTGTGTCAATGGCTCCCCCAGAGGGAAACTGTAATGGTCTGGGTCGTCCTTTCCCAAACCTACACCCTTAACTGCAACGGTTTTCTGCCACCTGGGAACATTTCCATTTTTTACCCCATGTTATATCATGGTAAACAGACATAAACATGAATATCATCAATAGTAATAAACATGTTATGTCTTTTAAAATAAATCTGCATCTTTTTAGACTCCCTTAGAATGTAAAACTGAAGCAAATTGTTTTGGTAAACAGTTATTAAGGAGCCCTGTCTGTGGTGAAAGCTTCTTGCAGAACTATTCTTTTATATTCTGTTATAACTGTTTTTTTGTTAATTCCGGTGTCCAATTATGTTGAGGTCAGTCTGAGTTGGCCAATATAATTTCCAGTTGTCCTTCAGACATTCAATCCAACTAGGTGTCCATCGTCTTTGCAGAGTTTTAAGGGTCATTATTATGCTGAAACATTAACCATTTGACTATGGAAGCATATAATGGACTAAATTAAAATAAAAATGCCATCCCAAATAGCATTCACATTTTTTAGTGGACTTATTTCAAATGACAATGCTATTTCAAATGATTTGCTTCCTTTTCAAAGAATGACCCAGTTTTTGTTGACAAAATAAAAATGCAATCCCAAAATAGCATTTACATTTTCAAAGAATGTCCTGCTTTTTTTAGTGGACTTATAATTCAAATGAAAATACTATTTCAAAAATCCTTTTTGAATTTCTATTCAAATGAAAATGCAATCTCTCAGACTTTGTAGCCCTTCATAAAAAGACATGTCAAATGCAACAAAATAAAATGAGAACATTTTGGAATTAAACAAAATTGACATTTATATATGTAAAATAGAGAACATGGAAAAATGCATCGGGTCAGTGTGAAGACCAATAGTGGTTTGTCTCAAACGGATAAGTCACTATTCTAGTAAACAGTAGTTTCAATGCAACAGAAGGAGAGTATGGCATAATATACCTTTACTGTACTGCATTTACTGCACCATTTGATAATTTACCTTAAAACACATTTTTTAATAGCAGGCAGTGCAACCTTTCAAATACAATATCCACAAAAGGGTCTATTTCGCAAAGCCTATACCACAAAACATTTACATTTAAGTGCTGCATCCGGGAGTAAACCCTTAGATCAACTCATTAGTCTGAACAAGCGTCTAACATCAGCAGTGACTGAGAGGTGCATATGAACCAGGAGTTTATTCTACCATGTCAGAGCAATGACGCATAAGCATCCCAGGGTGAATGAGTAGGAATCCTCATTTAGCCATCATTCACTATTGGCCGGTATCAACATCAATTATTTCACGCAAAAAAATACATAAAATATCACTTCACATTAATCACTTCATTCATACATCGATAGGCCCACATTAACAAATAACAATTGTAGACCACGTGAAATGTCATAATTGATGTAGCCTATCTCTGTTCCCCTTTTGGCCACATGTTTCAAAAACATAATGTAGCCTATACGCATGGTCTTTATTCTGAGTAGCGGTAGGCAGATAGTTAGCTCCTTTCAGAAATCTTCCTTTGCCTACAGATAAATGAAGTGCTATCTTAATAAAGAATAGCCTAAATGTACCAATCTGTGTGTGCTTTGTCAGTGTTGCTGGTTCATCAAGACACTCTTTGTAACAGTCCAACTTGGAAGCAACAGATTCAGGACCATAGTTTCAAGGTTGTTTTATTGTCGTTCTACAATACAAAGAAGCACAATGAGATCCAAGGTTTTATTTATTTTGATACCCCTTTTGATTGAGGAGCATTAATTCAGAAGTTTTACAGCCTGAGGAAGGAAGCTGCTTTGTAGTCCAGTGGTATGACAGCAGATAGTTTAGGAGGCCTATCTCTTACCAGGCGGCAGCGTGGTGAACAGGCTGTTGCTGGTTGTACACCTGTGGTATGCATACTTAAATAATATATAGACTATGTGATGGGATAAAAACACAGAAAACTGAATGTGCATTCATTGTGAAAAAATCTATTGTGAAGAAAGTTTGGTATATAGCACAAAAAACATCACATACTTGATTATTGAAGACAAATCTAGTCCACCAATCCACTCTTATGGGTTCCAAGGTTGGTTTGTCCCCAGCTCTCTATTAACTCTAGGTTTGTTCAATAAAGACAGTACCTATAGGATAAGACATATAAGAAAAAGACCTGTGAATACCTGGTTCATAAAATGGCATCAAATTTCAAAGGCATCACAGGCTATTTGCCTTAATGGCCTACTATGCCAGGACTCGTTGTGTATGTGTGTGTCACTGAATCAATAACCAACATCAAGTATTAAATAATAATAATAATAATTCATTACATTTATATAGTGCTTTTCTAGGTACTCAAAGTGCTTTACATGGAAGGGGGAATCTCCTCAACCACCACCAATGTGCAGCATCCACCTGGATGACGCGACGGCAGCCATATTGCGCCAGAACGCACACCACACACCAGCTTATTGGTGGAGAGGAGACGGTGATGATGAAGCCAATTAGTATATATATGGGGATGATTAGTGGCCATGATGGACAGAGGACAAGGGGTAGATTTGGCCAGGATGCCGGGGTTACACCCCTACTCTTTATCAAAGGACACCCTGGGGTTTTTAATGACCACAGAGAGTCAAGACCTCGGTTTAACATCTCATCCGAAAGACTGGGACATCACATCAGCATCATAAGCTATTTCTCCAAATATGGTTTATAATGTGTCACGTGGCATTGGCTTACAAGTCCATCTCCACCATAACAGGTCGGCTATAGCCTACTAATCATTAAATTACATTGGCTTACAAGTCCATCTCCACCATAACAGGTCGGCTATAGCCTACTAATCATTAAATTACATTGGCTTAGTATGTCCATCTCCACCATAACAGGTCGGCTTTAGCCTACTAATCATTAAAATACATTGGCTTTACTATGTCCATCTCCACCATAACAGGTCGGCTATAGCCTACTAATCATTAAAATACATTGGCTTTACTATGTCCATCTCCACCATAACAGGTCGGCTATAGCCTACTAATCATTTCAGTAGGCTAATTATTTGGGTGCCAGGGTATCATGCTTTTATTATATTAAATTAGGTTGGTATGCTACAATATTAGACATACCATCTGATTTGGCAGATATTAGCTTTTAGTCCTGTTTTGTTTTACCAAACCTGTCTGGGTGGCGCTATTGATGCAGAGTGTTATTGTTGTGCACATAAGGCTACTATGCAGGACCACCTCCATAACAGATATCAGTAGTCTACTCTATTCATGTGTGCAATATCAACATATTCCCAGGTTTTACTTTATAATAACTTAAATAGTAAATAACTTTATAATTTCTACGGTTGTTTAGTCCATAAGTTAATTGATTTCTTTTTTGGGGGGGAAAGACCACCAAATCACCTATGCCACATGGGCGGAAGAAAATCACAACTATGGGATATCCCTCCAATGCGGAACTAGGCCATCCATGTACCCTACCGTTAATACTGATGCACTAATACTTGGCCATCAAGTACATCAGAAGTACAATACATTCAAGACTTCCATGGAAACAGGAATTGGCTATGCTGTTCATTTTGGGATGTACAATGACATTGCAAAGCATAACTTTCACGTTGGCAAGTAAATTAATTAGCAAATCTCTCTCCTGTGCCATTTTTTAGCAGATCTGATAAAATAAGTTTACTGGGCTGTTTACTAGGGATAGGAGAAAATACAATTTAACTGAACATGTAGAAAATGTTACAATAACTTTTTAATGCAATAACTTAAGTCTATTGTGTTTGTAAACTTTTATACAAAAAATGTGATAAATCAAATATTTCATTATTTTTTTAGTTTAAATACGCTAATGGCTTCCCATACATTTCAGAAGCTGATTCTGCTCTGCTTCGATATAGCTATGGCTTGTCCAAGCTGTAGGCTACAGTGGAAATACAAAATGCCAGTGTTCTCTTCCTGCTCACATGCAATGTAATATGGGTACATAATCATTTAGGATAAATATATTTTTAACGACAGAAAACTATAGATAGAGCTTAAAAATAATATTTTTATTAGAGTAATGGACTTATCTGACCAATGGTATTCGTTTTTCAAACGCAAATGTCACTGATTGGTCAAGTGTAGAAGACCCGCCCATCTATGGCTTGTGGTATTTGTCCACGCTGTCAACATGTCAGAAGCTCACAGCTATAAGTTCGTCTCCGTAGTTCATACAGATGTTTGGTTCCAGAATTGCGACTTTGTAAAATGTGTTCAAACCTCATTGTACAAACTTGTGAGATATTGCTTACAAACACGCACCTCAATGTACAAGCTTGCGAAATGGGATTACAGATTTGAACATCATTGTGAAACATGTACGACGTGATGCAAGCGCGGCTCTCAATTTACGATAACAACATGTTAGACATATGTGCACATACTTAAATGGTTAATATTACATATTGATGAGAGGTCTGGCAGATTGCATTTACATTTGAATATTTATGGAGCCAGAGGAAAGAAACATGTCTGAAATTAATATATATTCGATTCATCTGAAAGACCCAGATCACGGGATCATTTTTGGAATGACCTACTTCGCCCCGCCCACTTTAATTGATTGACATATCACTTGTGATTATAAAATATACATTTGAATATGGCATGAAATGTTGAAATATGTCATTGCATTTTGAAATATGGCTTAAATGTTAACATATGACATTTAATACGGAAATTTCGAAATAGTCAAGTTTGGGATTGCATTTTCATTTGAATTTAGACCACTATGCTTCCACATTTGACAATCTGTAAATGATAGACATTTTCTGGGAAATTTCTAAGGCTAAAAGGTGTTCTTTTGGTACCAATTCACACTAATTTGAGAAAACATTTCACAGAATGTCCTTCTGTTCTCTGGAAAGTGATCTTCAGAAACAGGCAGTCTTCCACTCCACTTTCTGTCTTTAATTTTCAGTTTCTTTACACTTTTTTATTATATTTCGTGTAGCTATCAATTAGCCTCACAACAACACAATATATTCTTGGTACTAATTATTGTATTAATATTTACTTGTATGTATTATAATGTTATATAGGGGTTTTAGTAATGAAACAAATAACTAGTAGCCCCACCTCCTTTTTCTCCACCCACAAAAAGTGGCTGTATTTGCAACTCTGCTGTATTGGGAGAAATATTTCTCATCATCATTTCCCCTAGTTCATCTGGACCATTCCATTGCTGAACACCTCAACAAAGCAGACTCACTTTAAAGCCACCAATCTTGCCAGGTATGGAGATCTTTATATTACACTATCAACATACTTTACATGTATTTTTTGTCCGCTGCTCAATCTTTATCCATTTTGTGGAAAAAATATCTCTGATTGAACTAATTTGTAAATCCCATTGATTCTTCTACATCGCTAGGGTCAGAGGTGAAACCATGATGGTGTCGTCGGGTTTAATTTTTCAGACGGTGGTGCTTCAACTCTTTACAGTGAGCTGTACTGCAGGTAATAACTGTGTTTGCTCCTACTGTGCTAAGAAACCCAGTCGATGGTCTGTAAGAAAATTTATTCAAACTGTATTAAACAGAAATCTTGACATTCAAATGGACCTTTAGTTGATGTTGAGATTCACTGTAGTCTGGTCCAAGTTAGTCTGCGCTGCTACTGCTGATATTGTCTTGTGTAACAATGTAGTTATCTTCGATGTGAGAATAACAGTAACAGAGGTTTTGTTTTGGTGCTGCAATTCTCAACAAATTCTTGACATTTGCGATGTATTGTCATTGGAGGTCAGTTTCAAAATTTTATAACGGGGGCCCTTGACTCCAAAAAAATTAAACAGTTCTACAATACATTAATTGCTTGATGACTGTTATCATTATAAAAATCTAAAACAAATGGATGGTCCATATAATAATGTTGACTCAGTGCTTAGTTGATATTACTGGGAAGTTGGATTCTTTTAAATTCCACCTCTGAATAGCATAATAGATGATACATTCAGAAATTGTAAAAACATTGCAGTTTAAACATACATCTGTTCAGACACTAGGCTGGTCGATGCACTTTTGTAACAGCTGTGTGGCAGCCTATCATTTGGGTGCCAGGCTCCTCATGTACCCACTGCTTGACGTGGTAGAGTTTCTATAAGAGCTTGACAAGTCATGAATGAGGAGAATGACTGCGGGCAGTGCAGCAAAGTGAGGGGCCACATCCTGTCTGGCATACACAGACAATACCCCGCTCTGATAGAAATGAACAAGACCCAGTTGACATTCTTAGAAAAAAAATGCCAATATATCAATTTAACAAGGAGCCTTATGTTTTAAGTGTAGTCAAATTGTGACAGGGACGCCTGAAAAGCATGTATACATGTCATGTTTTATATAAGAAGAGCTGATTGTGTGTCAGAACCGCTCTATGGAATCGATGGAGCCCTGACGCCCTAGTCTGAATCAAGGCTTCGATAGTCTTTGACTGCCCTTCCAACCCGCAGTGCCATGGCTTTGTAATTGTATGAATGAATGAACTAGTGTATGGCTGTAAATAGGTCTCTGGGAGTTTTGAACACTTTCAAGTTGGGAAGGACAGTAGCCAGCTCTCCATGATGCCGGAAACCACTGGTGATTACTAAGAATCCATCAATGCATCCCCTCGCATTCGCCTCTCCGTATCTGCACAGAGGTCAGGGCATACAAGCTTATAGATGGACACAACACAAAGATCACTTTTATTCAGCCTGCTAAATCTGGTGGTCACTACAACAGCTCTTGGAGTGAAAGAAAAACACTAAACATTTGTGACAGTAATGTTGAGCCTGCTGGACCGGAAGGACGTTTTGGCGTGGCTCCAGCGCTGATGGATAAGCTTTGCTGAAGACCTTGCTGCTGGTGCCCACTTCTCTGTCTCTTCCCTGGGCCTGTACACTGTTGTACACTGTCTGCCTGTTTTTAGTTGAATTGATTTATCAAAGCTTCAACGCACATAAGAAGTGCTTCATATTCTCCGCTGTTGGAGATGCTGTGAATCTATTGATTTCCCTATGAAGTTCACTGTCATTTTAGTTGATTCTGTTGTCGGTGCCTCGAATCAAGATAATGAGGTTGTAGTATTTCTCACTAAAATCTCTTTCTTCCTGATCAGTGCTGCCAGAACTGAAAATCACAACAATCAAGGTAAATAACTGATATCTATTTCTGTAACTCTATTAAATGCAAACAAATGTCAGTTTCAAACCACTGGTGTTTAAGGGTGATGATTTGTCTGTCGTGTCCTTCAGCAAGATCCATACACCATGTCCAAAGGTTCTCAGTTGGAAGGTTACTGCATGGACCTGCTGTCTGAATTGGCCAAACAACTGGGCTTTAAATACAATGTCCACCTTGTGAAAGATGGCTTCTTTGGCAGGCAGGATGAGAGTGGAACCTGGAATGGGATGATCGGAGAGGTGGTCAGAGGGGTAAGTGAAGCTAACATGTTTACAAATCACTGATTACAGTAAAAAACAATGTGCTTATCTGTTAAAGTATATAAGAAAGCAACATCTCTTTTGACTCCTCTCCATATAGGAGGCTGACCTGGCCATTGCTCCTCTGACCCTCACTGCTGCCCGGGAGAAGGCTGTGGGTATGACCAAGCCCTTCATGCAGACTGGCATCAGCATTATTCTAAGGAAAGACATCGCAGAGGAGGCTGGCTTCTTTGAATTCCTGACCCCCTTCTCAGTGGAGACCTGGCTGGGGATTCTCGCTGCCTATCTGGGGACTGCTATCTGCATTTGCGTGGTAGCAAGGTGAAGTGTAATGTGATGCCAGTGTCTTTTGTTTCTTTAGTATTTTTTGTTCTTAAAAGACCTTTACGCAAACCTTTTTCGAAACAGGCTCAGCCCGTGTGAGTGGAGTCAACCACAGAGCGAGGAGAACCTCTTCACGTTCAGTCACAGCCTGTGGTACATGGCTGGAGCCCTCACTCTACAGGGTAACTGATAGTGATTTCAATCAACACCTTACATGCAACAATACAACACAGCAGGTGGTAAACATGTATTATTGTTCTTGTTTTCAGGTGCCGGGCCACACCCCAAAGCTTTGTCAGGACGCATCATTTGCTGTACCTGGTGGTTGTTTGGTCTGATCCTTTTGGCATGTTATTTCTCCAACCTCAACACCTCCCACGGCTCAGGCTCCAATCAACTGATGGTGAACAGCTTTGAGGATTTAGCCAACCAGCAAAAGATTGAGTATGGGACGATATCCGGGTCGTCCACACTGGCCTACTTCAACGTAAGGCTAATGAACCCTGCCATGATTAGTGTGTTGCTTTACCTTCCCATCCTTGATCATTTTGACTCACCGCCCCTTCCATTTACTCCGCATCAGACCAAAATCCAACTTTTTATATTTGTTTTTTTCTTTACTATTCCTCTGCATAGTATTCTACTAACCCAACCTACCGCCGGATCTACGAGCACATGAACAAGGCCAAGAGTTTGGTGCCGACAATGAGTGAAGGAATTCGCCGGGCAAAAGAGGGCAATTTCGCATTCATCGGAGAGTCTGTGTCTCTGGACTTGCTGGTGGCGCGTCACTGTGAGCTGGTCCGTGTCCATGAGGTTGTTGGCATGAGAGGGTACAGCATCGCTGGGACTCTGGGTGAGGAGTCATACGCCAAAACACTGACCAACTTCAGAGAGTTGTTTAACATTCACTGTTATTATCTGGTTGTTGTGAAAACGGGTGGTTTTGTGTGTCCTTCAGGCTCTCCTCTGCTCAAGAACTTGAGCGTGGCTATCCTGGAGCTTAGCGAGTCAGGAGAGCTGGCTTACCTGCGCAGTAAGTGGTGGGCCAGTAGCTGCGTGGCAGACTCAGCCAAGGCCTCCGCTCTGAAGCCTCACAGTCTAAAGGGAATGTTCCTGGTGCTGGCCTTGGGCCTGGGGCTGGGGCTGCTGCTGGCCATCCTGGAACTCACAGCTAAAGCTCGGAGCCGAGCTGGGGAGCAAAAGGTGCAATACACACCTGCATACATTCACCTAATGCTAGTCTATTAGTGTTGTCATGTGAACATTCAGTCATAAATGGAGATCGTCTGTGCAAGATGTATTTAAAGATGCTTAACATTTGCTCCTCAGAAATCGTGTTGCACAGTGTTGTCTGAAGAACTGAGTCAGCGGCTGAGAACCAACACCATCACCAACAATGAGAAGAGAAGCCAGGAAACCGCGGACAAAGAAAAAGCATGAGAGTAAAAATAAGAGTTGACATGAGCTATCTTACAAAACATAAATTCACTATCCATGTATGACATATGTTATGTTTTAGATACATAGAAAGACTATGTAATGCGTTCAGACAGTTATATATGTGTTAATTAACAGACTAAAAAAAGAAAGAAATACTGAGTTGTCTATTGCCATAAATTAACAATATGCTTTTTTTATTTGATAACTGAATATTTTATTGAGAAAAACATTTAAATATTTACTGTTACAAATCATTGACCTTATTATGATTTATTGAAAATTCTTGATTTACAAACTAAATAGAAACAAGCAAAAAATTCAAGTTAATCTATAAGTGAGGAAAAATCATCAGTGTTAACAAGTATACAATTCAATGGATCAACTCAAATAATGAGATTATAACAATATTATACTATTATTAGTGAAATTATGCAGAGCATGTTTTAATGTAAATTACACATTTGTAATAACAAATGTACAACAGTTTTTGAACAATTGGCAGCACACATTTTTCACATTCCTTTCTAATCCATAGAACCATCTCTTAAAAATATTATTGTTATTATTGATGTCAACTTACATAAACAAATGAAAAGTTCTGTCGTCTTTCAATGAAACATCTCTTATAATTCATGTATTTTCTACTCTATTCCATTTCGAACTATTTACCACTTTTGTATTACATTCTATTTACAATACATGCATTTTCATACAAAATCTAAATACACAGATTTTCCCCGGATTACTATATACTAATAAACTTGTTTTGTCTCAAAATGTGAAATGGCATTTTATAAATGGACATACATAGAACATCTATGTACATACTGTACAATTTAATGTGTTAACAAGTGCATTTCCTTTTCCCATGCTTATTCCAATTGTCTACGTTGGTCCTTGTTGTGATAAATAATTATAGCAGAGAGTAATCTAAAATAAAAACACAGAGAAAAAAGGTCAACATTTTCCAGGATTGCTCTGGATTTAAATCACAAAAAATGCCAAATGTAAACCACATACATTTTGGAATGTCAAACCATCTAACCTACTAGAATCCTAATAGACAATTCTTTAACAAAAATTACATAAACACTAGCATGCTGCTCTATATGGCTTATAAAAGAAGTCAATGTAAGAAGTCAATTTTACCATTAAAATAGAGTGGTGATTTACACCGAATCTCCCTCATTTTCTGCTCAAATAGGGCGTTCATCTCTCTCTGCAGGGTGCCAACGTCCCTCTGCCCTCTGACAGGCACATGTGAGGGCAGGAGCTCCAAACTCAGACTGTCTATACTGTCACTGCTGCTGGAGTCATTGTCAGACAGGCATAAGCCATTGGGTACAGGTTTTGCCGGCTGGCAATAGCTGCTGTGGTCCTGAAGCGGAGGTGGGGAATGTATTTCAGTTTGCCAGTGAACTGCAGCCCTGCGGTCAGCTACTGGGGTCATGGAGAAGGCGTGTTGTTTGCGTGGAACACTGCGAGAGCGGCCCTTTGTCTGTAATTTCGTGGAGGGGAGTTGGCTTCCTGGGGCCTCCAGGGTCCGTCGTACTCTAACAGGGGAAGATAGTGGGCGGCGTGTTCGGAGAATGACCTCAGGGTGAAGGGGCTGCAGCAAGGGAAGAGCGTGGGTCTGGGAAAGAGCTTGGGTATGGGGAATGACTTGGGTATGGGGAATGGCTTGGGTATGGGGAAAAGCTTGGGGCTGGGGAGGGGCTTGGGTATGGGGAATGGCTTGGGGCTGGGAAAGAGTTTGGGACTGGGAAATGGCTTGGGGCTGTGGAGGGGTTCGGGGCTGGGGAGAGATTTGGGGCTGGGGAGGGGTTTGGGGCTGGGGAGGGGTTTGGGGCTGGGGAGGGGTTTGGGCCTGGGGAGGGGTTTGGGGCTGTTGTAGAGCTTGGGGCTGGCGAAGAGCTTGGGGCTGGCGAAGAGCTTGGGGCTGGCGAAGAGCTTGGGGCTGGGCAAGCGCTTGGGGCTGGGGAGGGGCTTGGGACTGGGGAGGGGCTTTGGGAGTTAGGGAAGTGGCTTGGGGCTGGGTGTGAGAAAGTGCTTGGGGCAGGACATGAGGAAGGACCTGGGCAACTGTATGAGGACGAACCTGGGGAACTGCGTGAGGAAGGCCATGGGGAACTGTGTGAGACAGAACCTGGGGAAGAGTGTGAGGAAGGACCTGGGGTTCTAATACAGCCAGGGTTGCAGGCTTAGTTATGGCCTTTGGTTCTCCAGCTAAATCTTTAATCTCAGACAGGTCTGGCCACTCAGGCTTAAATGACTGACCGGGCTTGTCCTGGCACAGCCATTCTGCATGAACGCTCTGAGGCTGGTTCTCCCCATCTGGCCAGGATGCCTGAAACAACTTAATTTGGCTCTCTGGTTCTGGACCGTGTGGGTGAGACAATTGAATTACATCAATTGGCTCTGGGCTTGTCACCTTCATGCACGGGAGGGAAGTCCCAGAGCTGGAGATGGTGGACGACATGCGAAAAAGAATCCCTTTATTCTTCTTCTTCGCTTTCTGCTCTTTTAAGGAAACACCCTGGAATTCCTCCTCCAGAGTTTTCAGCCTGTTAGCTCTCCTCACTGGTTCGCTTAGAGACCCTCTTTGGAGGCACTGCAACCCTGCAGGTATCATCAACCTACTGCCATTCCCACTGTTCTCCTGGGAATGAGAGACCAGTTCCTTACAGTAATGCTGGTGGGCGTCCGCTGAGAAGTAAGTGGAGAGGTCTGCAGAGACCACCCTCGGGTCCTTCGACAACCCTTTCGTTGTAGCTTTTTTTAGAAGACCCTTGACGCCGTTGCTTGACTTGACCTACGGCACATTGAACAAACAAGCGTTCACGAGGTGTTGAATAGAACGTGAGTTGTGAATTAACTCAATAACGCAGATGGTAAATCTTACTGTTTGACAGAGCCAAACCCAGTGTTACCTTCCCTGAGACCTCATGTACAGCGACATGAATGAAGATGGAAGCCTCCTCCATCCCCTCCAGATAGACATGGCGAAAACCTTGCATTGAGATTACGAGATAAACATTAATAATACGTCACATTTAAAAAAAGGCATGTTGTGTTTTCAGAGTATGCTGGGATAATGTCTTGGTATATTTTATTAATAACTCCCAGAAACAACTCCTCTAATGACAACAACACCTGGCATCATGCTGACGAAGGCTATGGTCCTCTGACCGATGAATTTTTGTCCCAGTGAATCATTGTCCCAAACTTGGAATCGCACCAGTGCGATCTGGGCCATGTGGACTGAGAAGACCAGAGTCTCCTCCCACATTGGGTTGAACCCTGCAGGGGTACAGGGACAGAGGACATCACTTTGCATTATCCACAACCATTCAGTTCTTATAGTTCGTTCAGAATATCCAAAAATGCTTGGTTAAACATGTATCTGTCAAAAACAAAAGACAGAAAGTTAACATATAGCTGCCAAGTCAAGGTCTGGTCAATGCTCACCGTTGTCGTCCACCACCCGCGTCTGCTGCTTACAGCAATCGATAGGCAGACCGATAATCTCCACCTCTACAGACGGATCAATAACCTACAATAACAACATACACGTCATCACACGTGACAAGACAAACAGCCATGTAGTCTCCTGAATGAGGTTGTCTCACACGACTCACCTCCCCTCGGTCCCCCAGCATGGAGTCTTTAGGCTTTGGCAGTTGTTGTCCACTGATGATTTTAAGTACCAACTGAGTCTTCCTCTGTCCTGGCAAAGGCTCCTCCAGATTAGGATTAAAAAACCCTGGGCAACACAAAGCGGAGAATTTTGACAGCAAACACTTGTTTAAAAAAATAACTACTTAACATTTAAAGAGTTTAATATTTGTTTGCTGGTGTCGGTTTTCAGTAAAAGTTCCACTGCAGTAACTGTCCTATTGGTTTCACTTACAGCATATAGTTAGTATAGTTACGTTACAAAATTATTACCAAACTATATTACTTATTAAACATCGTATACTGTTACAAAACGACCAAAAGATACAGTTACAATACAACATTTACCATTGTATACTATGTAACTACAAAAGTATAGAGTTTCCATACAAATATCTTAGCTTACTGTTTCTATACATACTATTCACCGATATAACTACACACGTACTGCATAACAGACCAATGATTTGTATAGGTGCCTACCTTGATTCATCCACCTGGGCTTCAGTAGATATCCACAGTTGCCATTGGTTGAGAACTTGGCTCTGTTTAATTCGAGCATGCGGCCCTCTGTTTGGTAATTCAGTGCAACTGAAACCACAAGGTTAAGTACACATTTATGGGACTTACAGGTGATGCATGAGCAAATATTTATATGTAGAAGCAATGCATTTTAGACTACAACCGCAGTTGAACGCATGCAAAACACTGTCAAGGTATTACATGATCCGTGTGTCTCACCCATGTGGATTCCTGCATTCCAGAAAGGCTGTGGGTTGAAGTTACTGGAGTCCACACGGTAGTTGGAGGGGTAAACACGTAGTAGCTGCCTCTGGTTGAAGCGAACCAGCTGAGCTGGCTTCAGAGCCATTATCTGGTTCACAATGCTCTCATTGAGAGAAGACACTTGCCAACTACTCATGTACGCTACCAATCAGAAAACATATGGGTTTACACATTCTGAATTCACTTCTGACAGTGCTGTGTATTTTGAACAAGGCAAAACGATTTTGTCTGAATACGGAAGTTCCTCTCCACCTTGTGTTTCTATGTCATGGACACGGACAGACTTGGTGTACTTGACCAGGTCCGATAGAGCTCTGGACAACCTCATCGTCTTCCCTCTCCTAAAGGAGAAGGGAGGATAGGTGAAGATACAGTATATGGGAGCTGGTGTTAATCTGAAACAGCCTTTTCAAAGTAAAGGTAAAAGGCTTCATTAACATTATCTGTTACCTGTTGTAATATACAATTTGTGTTTCGTCTCTCATGATCGGTTTGTCTTGGTTCAACTGGTCTGGAAGGAGCATATGTTTCTTTTTCTTCTTTTTACGCTAAAGTCAAGAACAGGAAACTTTCGGTTCAACAAACCTTCCAAAAGCAAACAATTATATTTATATTCAGAGAATTGAATATGTTGGAGCAGTATATTGTTCCACGAGGGAAAATCACACTGCAAAGAGCGCGGTAAAGTTAGTTTTACGATGGACATTCGGTGGATATTCATATTCACTAGTGAAAATTAACAGTTCAGGAGAGTGACCAGCATCGATTCCTGATGAGGTTAAGTTTTTTAATTGGAAAATAAATAAATCTTAAAAATAAATAGCTTTTTTGTTTTTAAAAATATCATATTTTTTTACATTAAAAGTTCAATAGCATCCACAAATTGTGTGCCATGGCATCAAAAGTCCTATATTCTGACTCAGGCAAGGAAGCTTTACAATCCACGACCTTTCGTTTTAAATTATTGACAATTCTTTTAAATTGTTGACCCTTTAAAGTTCAATAGCATCTACAGGAAAATATGTGATGGCTACAAAAGTACTATATTCTGACTTGTGGGGAGATGCCCTACAATCCACGGCTTTTAGTTTATTAAAAATGTGTTGAAAATTTCCGAATTGACCCTTTTAAGTTCAATAGCATCTACAAAAAGTGTGCGATGACTATAAAAGTACTATATTCTGATTTGGGGGGAGATGCCCTACAATCCATAGCTTTTAGTTTATTCTAAATTTGTTAAAAAATTTCCGAGTTAACCCTTTAAAGTTCAATAGCATCTACAAAAAATGTGCGATGACTACAAGAGTACTATATTCTGACTTGGGAGGAGATGCCCTACAATCCACGGCTTTTAGTTTATTAAAAATTTGTTGAGAATTTCCGAATTGACCCTTTTAAGCTCAATAGCATCTACAAAAAATGTGCGATGACTACAAGAGTACTATATTCCGACTTGGGAGGAGATGCCCTACAATCCACGGCTTAATTATTATAAACCTGCAGGGCTCTTAGATCCATTAACTCAGGTCAGTTAGAAGAGTCCATCGACTAAACTAAACATGGCAATTCAGCATTTAGCACTAATGCTGCATGAACTGGAATGAACTTCAAGAAGACCTCAGACGTGTCACAAACGGATCAATCTTTAAATCTAGGTTTAAAACACTAATTTCCTCACCTGCCTACCATGACTAAGCGCTTACCTTACAGAATCGTCTACATTTAAAAAAAAATCATACATTTTTCTTTTCTTATCTGCTTTAATATTGTATTTCTTAATTGCTTATATCTGTTAATTTACTTGTTCTTTATTTCTCCATAAAGCACATTCAAATGCTTCTAAGTATGGAATGTGCTATATAAATAAACTTGCTTGCTTGCTATAATAATGTCAATTAACATTTGTAATAGCTTCTATGAAAAGTGTGTCATAACGAATAAACAGTTAGAATCTGTCAATGAGAATCTGTTCATAACTGGACTCCCTGGTTAAATAAAAGTAAAATAAAATCATTGTCATATGTTTTTATCCATTTTGTCTCTTTCTGATTAAGTAAAGCTTACACTTTTTAGGAGCATTGCTACATAATATTACACAATAATAATTACCTACATACAAAGCCAACCATACCTATAACATAACCCTAACCCAGACTAGACTTGATTCTTTGTCACAATTTAATGATTCCATTGGAGACCTCTCCCAGGAAATCCAACAAACACCTGTGACTGGTGACCCAGTCACCATTATAAAATGTAACAATTTTATAAAAGCTGTTGTACTGTGTTTGACCTTAATCAAGCCTTTATAATCCTTTTGTGTGGCTGGTCATTTAGTCATTCAGTAGAGAAACAGCCTAAGGACATAGACTTTTCAACAGTAATACTGTGAATTTTGTCACATTTAAAATGAACACACCATTGAACTGAACATGTCAAGACAGAGGCAAATGGATCTGCAAGCTGTCTGTGCACAAATACACATTTAAAGTAAGTAATCACTCTAGATGTTTTACCTTACTAAAGCTTGTTTGTCATAAGTGTTCTGTAAAATAATGTATTAAATTAAAAGTTATTTGTAAAAGTTGTTGATGTATTAACGTAATTGTTTGTCAGATCATGGGCAGGTACAAGAAAAGGCATAAAACTGGCCGAACCAAATTATGGCGACTTGCAGGAGGACTAGATGGGCTAATTCATGAGATGTTAAAGTAAAAAAATGTAACATCCACCATTCCGAAAAGGTGTACAAGACAAATTCTTTAAAGCTAAAGCCTAGAGATGAGCCCAATGAGGGTGGTGTCGTCCACAACTCCAAAAAAAATGTAAAAGCCGTGTATTGTAGGGCATCTCCTCCCAAGTCAGAATATAGTACTCTTGTAGTCGTCACACACTTTTTGTAGATGCTATTGAACTTAAAAGGGTCAATTCGGAAATGTTGAACAAATTTTCAACAAACTAAAAGCCGTGGATTGTAGGGCATCTCCCCTTAAGTCAGAATATAGACCTCTTGTAGTCATCGCACATTTTTTTAGATGCTATTGAACTTTAAAGGGTTAATTCGGAAATTTTCAACAAATTTAGAATAAACTAAAAGCCGTGGATTGTAGGGCATCTCCCACCAAGTCAGAATATAGAACTCTTGTAGTCATCGCACATTTTTTGTAGATGCTATTAAACTTTAAAGGGTAAACTCAGAATTTTTCAACAAATTTAGAACAAACTAAAAGCCGTGGATTGTAGGGCATCTCCCCTCAACTCAGAATATAGTACTCTTGTAGTCATCGCACATTTTTTGTAGATGCTATTGAACTTTAAAGGGTCAATTCGGAAATTTTCAACAAAATTTTAATAAACTAAAAGCCGTGGATTGTAGGGCATCTCCTCCCAAGTCAGAATATAGTACTCTTGTAGTCATCGCACATTTTCTGTAGATGCTATTGAACTTTAAAGGGTCAAATCAGAATTTTTCAACAAATATTTAATAAACTAAAAGCCGTGGATTGTAGGGCATCTCCCCTCAAGTCAGAATATAGAACTCTTGTAGTCATCGCACATTTTTTGTAGATGCTATTGAACTTTAAAAGGTCAACTCTGAAATTTTTTTTTTTTTTTTTTTAATGACCACCTTCACACACCCATGAGGAGGTGGGGGAGCTGAAAGTGGTTTGCATTTGCTATTTGCATATGTGCTGGTAAGGAAATACCTATTTGCATTGTGGAGGGAATGGTGAAGAAAATAGAAGCATATAGAGGACTAAATGAAAATACAATCCCAAATAGCATTTACGTTATCATAGAAATGTGCTGGTGGACATAATTTCAATGTTAATGCAAATATAAAAAAGGATAAACAGCGCCACCCTGTGGGTTGCATTGTAATGCTCTACTGCAGTTTTAAGGACTACATGACGAACATGTAGATCATGATCTACCAACCTGTCTGTCATTCTCGGAGCCAAACCATAAAAGTTACAATCTTAAGGTACAATGGCAACTCTAGGGCTTGTGCAAGGATTGTTAGATTGCGCAGATCATATTGAAAGAAATAGTTAATTTAGTCCGTAAAACTGCGTTAGAGCATGAGAATGCAATTGCAATACATTTCACGGATTCTACACAGGGTGTGTAGGGGAGAGCACTTCTGTGTATTGTGTTGATTAGAACTACAGCTGTTTTGGGTTTAGCTAAACACCGGGCATAGTTTAGTAATCAGTGGGATATTTAAAGTCCATGCTCTGTGTCACAGGTACTTGGTATTGTTGTACGTTACGTTCCATGTAGATGTGTGTTTTGTTAAGTCGTTCACTGTGTTTTATAGAAATATGTAAGTCGCTTTGTGTACGCGCGTTATGTTTCCTGGTTAGTGTATGTTTTACATTTGTGTTATGTGTAGTTTTTTACAATTAAACCGACCACATAAGTAATTATCCGCTCTGCGTGTGGCTTCTCTCTGCACTTCACCAAAAGAGATCGTGACAGCGCTGTTATTCTCTTTTCACATTTGCATTAACATTTGAATTATCTCCCTCAAAACATGTGTCATACTTTCTACTTGGGATTGCATTTTCATTTTCAGGTTTTCCACCAAACAGCCGGACATTCTTTGAAAATGTAAATGCTATTTGGGATTGCATTTTCGTTTGAATTTATTCCAATATTTGCTTCCATATAGACGAAACGTTCATTTGAATAAACATGATTGGTAAGTGTGATGAAGCGAGGCTGGGATGGTGGGAGCTGTACCAGAGAATGGGCTGACCTTGTGTCTGAAGCTGTTCATAATAGACCTGGGTTTCTTGGGTTTGGATTCATCTGCAGTGCCAGCAGCACTCCCCTGAAACCGTAAAACATATTCCAGACACCCTGCAGACGCCATTCATGAGTCACCTAGCTCATCTCAAATGGCTTCTGCTTTTTTTCACAACACGGCAGAGCACCAGATATTATCACCACTGATGCTTTTCTTCGTTCTCTTGAGTCAGCAGAAATATATTTTTAGTTTTTGTAACAGGCAATCTGAAACCAAATAAAATAGGGAAATCTGCTGCCAAATAGCAATGAACTGAAATAGTTTTAAAACCAACGAATGAGGGCATCAGGCTTGTGCAAATGACAAAGAAAAAGGTGCCCTGTTTCTTATATGCCACCTAGAGGGGATAAAGGCTAATCTGGTTATAATCTCACTTTAAGTCATAGTATTCTGTATTTAGCTAAACATTTGTAAAAATGGCCTTACAACTGTGCTGTTCTGGGTGTCTTCTACTTCCTCCTCTTTCTCATCCCCACTATCTTCATCTGACACATCCCCCTCTTCGGCATCATCGTCAATGGTGGCTGGGAGTTTCTTTCCCTGAGGAATAACAACAAGTCAGTTAACTACATGATCAGTTTACCAGAGAATAACAGCCAGTCAGTTAACTACATGATCAGTTTACCAGAGAATAACAGCCAGTCAGTTAACGACATGATCAGTTTACCAGAGAAATAACAGCCAGTCAGTTTACTACATGATCAGTTTACCAGAGAATAACAGCCAGTCAGTTTACTACATGATCAGTTTACCAGAGAATAACAGCAAGTCAGTTTACTACATGATCAGTTTACCAGAGAATAACAGCAAGTCAGTTTACTACATGATCAGTTTACCAGAGAATAACAGCAAGTCAGTTAACTACATGATCAGTTTACCAGAGAAATAACAACAAGTCAGTTTACTACATGATCAGTTTACCAGAGAATAACAGCCAGTCAGTTTACTACATGATCAGTTTACCAGAGAATAACAACAAGTCAGTTTACTACATGATCAGTTTACCAGAGAATAACAGCCAGTCAGTTAACTACATGATCAGTTTACCAGAGAATAACAGCCAGTCAGTTAACTACATGATCAGTTTACCAGAGAATAACAGCCAGTCAGTTAACGACATGATCAGTTTACCAGAGAAGTTAATCAGTTTACCAGAGAATAACACCCAGTCAGTTAACTACATGATCAGTTTACCAGAGTTTAGCCAGTCAGTTTACTACATGATCAGTTTACCAGAGAATAACACCCAGTCAGTTAACTACATGATCAGTTTACCAGAGAATAACAGCAAGTCAGAACTACATGATCAGATCAGTTTCCCAGAGAATAACACCCAGTCAGTTTAACTACAGAGAATGAGTTTCAGTTTACCAGAGAATAACAGCCAGTCAGTTTACTACATGATCAGTTTACCAGAGAATAACAGCAGTCAGTTTACTACATGATCAGTTTACCAGAGAATAACAGTTTACCAGTCAGTTAACTGACATGATCAGTTTACCAGAGAATAACAGCCAGTCAGTTTACTACATGATCAGTTTACCAGAGAATAACAGCAAGTCAGTTTACTACATGAGTCAGTTTGATCCAGAGAATAACAGCAAGTCAGTTTACTACATGATCAGTTTACCAGAGAATAACAGCAAGTCAGTTAACTACAGAGAATGATCAGTTTACCAGAGAAATAACACTACAAGATCAGTTTAATAACATGATCAGTTTACCAGAGAATAACAGCCAGTCAGTTTACTACATGATCAGTTTACCAGAGAATAACAACAAGTCAGTTTACTACATGATCAGTTTACCAGAGAATAACAGCAAGTCAGTTAACTACATGATCAGTTTACCAGAGAATAACAGCAAGTCAGTTAACTACATGATCAGTTTACCAGAGAATAACAGCAAGTCAGTTAACTACATGATCAGTTTACCAGAGAATAACAGCAAGTCAGTTTACTACAGTCAGTTTACAGAGAATAACAGCAAGTCAGTTAAGTCATGATCAGTTTACCAGAGAATAACAGCAACAGTTTACATGATCAGTTTACCAGAGAATAACAGCAAGTCCCAGAGAATCAGCAAGTCAGTTTATGATCAGTTTACCAGAGAATAACAGAGTCAGTTAAGTTTACCAGAGAATAACAGCCAGTCAGTTTACTACATGATCAGTTTACCAGAGAATAACAGCAGTCAGTTTACTACATGATCAGAGAGAATAACACAGTCAGTTTACTACATGATCAGTTTACAGAGAATGCAAGTCAGTTTACTACATGATCAGTTTACCAGAGAATAACAGCAAGTCAGTTTACTACATGATCAGTTTACCAGAGAATACTTCATGATCAGTTTACCAGAGAATAACAGCAAGTCAGTTAACTACATGATCAGTTTACCAGAGAATAACAGCAAGTCAGTTTACTACATGATCAGTTTACCAGAGAATAACAGCAAGTCAGTTTACTACATGATCAGTTTACCAGGGAATAACAGCAAGTCAGTTTACTACATGATCAGTTTACCGGTTGGTATTTTTATTTGGGAGATGGTTTTACGATTCGGAAACTGTTGCCAAGGAAGTGACTGAAGGCTAATATTTGTTAAACAGCACAGTGACAGAAAAAAGATTCCTGTACCTTGACTAGGACTTTTCCTTTTAGGACCTCTGGGGAAGGCAGCTTTCTGGTTTCATTCATGTTGACCATAGACAGGTCCACCTTGTCCTGGAGTACATCAATCAAATACTCAGCCATCTTCTTCTGCTGAGGCACTGTGCAATGGTTCTCAATGGACAGGATAACCGGGTACCTGGTGATGTATGGCATAATGTATTGGAATATACCAACACATATCGTGTCACAGGTACAGGTGTACAGGTGTTCATCTGCTGCCCTTCTGAGTCTCTAAGTTGCACATCGGAAAACATTACACACGTTCTTTGCTCAGACTCAGACTTAGATATAGCTGAATGTGTATGGAGTCTATAGGTGCCTTTAAGTCACATTAACATTTAAAATTACCAAATGGTTGGAGCTACAAACTCATAAGTAATGTTGTTATAATCAGAAGTTGCTGGAAGACATGTATGTGTTTAGTTTTGCTTCAAGACACCCCAATGCTATCAATCAAAATGAATTATGTGTAGCGGTCAGAATCTGAACCTTGCATCATAATTACCTGCACTACAAATACATGTTTAACATTTCTGTATGCAGAAGAGTATCAGGGAAGAGGATCTGGTTTTAGTTTAGCTCTAGGACGCCTCTAGAAGCTGATCTGCAACTGTAACGGTAATATATATGCTGCCCATTTTGAATTATTATGGAGGGCACAGCTTGCAAATTCTAAACGTGACTAATATGAAGTTACTCACGGATTCTTTGTAAAGGCATATTTGTTAATGGTTTCTATGACGTCTTTGAAAAGGATTTTGGATGTCAGTGTGTATCCATGATGGATGATAGGCTCACCATCTGGTCCATCCCAGCAGTCCACTGGCAGATACAGAGATAAAGTGAGTGGGTGATTATGGTGCCAGTTACAGATAAGGTACAGTAAAGTCCCTGTTTCAGTAAATGTGTCATTGTAGTGCTTCACCTTCCACACAGCGACAGCCAGCTTGTAGCACGTAGGCATACATGTCTACTCTGGACTCAGATAGCAGCTGGTCTCCTGTCAGGTAGGTGTTGTGGGAGGAGTCTATGAAGTAGTTACACAGCGGCTGGGTCATATCCTGGTGCACAAGATGGTGCTCTGGGTTAAAAATGTCCCCTGCAGGACTTCGCATGTAGTTGGTGAAACCTGGGAATCGGAATCCAAGACATTAATGGGACTTCATATTATTACTGTACTGCCACATGCCATGTCAGGTTGTGTTTTGTATTTGAATATCTTTGTGGCCTGTGATACTGTTTGTGTCTGAGTCATCAAAGCAACTTTAAAACCTGGTAAAATACTTACCATCGATGCCCAGAACCAAATTGTGCAGGTTCTGAGGGCATGGTTCAAACTGGCTGATAATATCCATACAGTATTCTCTGGTTACACCAAGCATCTACCAAACAGAAACATTCTGATGAAGGAAGAGCAGCAAAGATTGAAAAATGATTGAACAATTTAAAAAAGAATGGCATAATCTTCTTTCAAACCAGTTTTACCTTCTGTTCATTTTCCATGAAATGAACTATGTCATTTAGATCCATGAACTCTTTGTTGTTACTACAGGAGAGCATAATGAGATAGAGGCCTCTGCGCGTAGACATCATCTTATAGAAGGTGCAGAATTCTTCAAAAGCTAACAAACCCTGGTTATCGTCTGTGTCTGCTTTCTGGGGACGGAAAATCCAGACTTATGGTTAAGTGCAATTAGAAACGGTGGTTCCTCATAAAGTAGGGGTTCTAAATGAGGTTCTTCTGAGAATAAAGAGTTTAACGTTTTTAGGGTTTTTGGTGTTAATTTTTAACATTTCTGTCATTTGAGATCTGCAAATCCTTCTGACACACCAACTGACACAAAACAGGACAGGTAATGGAATGGAAGCCATTGCGAACACAGAGTGCCTTTGTGTGGATTACTGGAGCATAACGTGAACACAGTATTACATCCACAGCCATCTGTTCTGTTCAGCAGTGACCATATGGCTTGTCTTGATTTAGCATGTGTCCTCCTCTACTGAGACCAACCTGGGCTCTCTCAAGATAACCTTGAGACATGACAATACATCACAAGCTAAAATCTTTGACCCCAAATTTCCCACTGTGTGAGTCGTGTCCCAGAGAAACTCTGTTGGCACTTTGCCTTTTCAAACAGAACTATGAGGTAGCTTTAAATAGCTAAAAGTTTGTTTATTTTAATAACATACATTTTTAAACATATAATTTGTCAGACTAGTGGAAACACAGGTAAATGAGGGATTCAAATAGTTATTCATATTAGCTAATTTATAAAATAAATGTATATTTCTGAAGTATCAAGAATAGCATTTAATTGTAATTGATTTGTCACAAAGTGTTATTTAAGCATAGCGACGTACATAATTGATCACTTTTTGCATTAGGTTCATTGTCCTTTTAGATGAAAGATGTAATTAAAAGCATTGAGCTGTAAGACCATTTACATGTTCTGTGTAAGTTCATCCTACAGCTCCAGCTATTTTCTGAATATGATATTCGTGAGTTTGTCTACTTCTGTGATCATCTAAATATGACTGTACTTGGAACACCCCTTTGACTTTCAGCTTGGGCAATTTCACATAGAAATAATTTAAATGTTCTCTGTGACGTCCTTACAAATCATACATGTTCTGAAGACAATACTGAATTCACCCCACATTCAACAGGATCTTACTTGGAACATCTCTACAACCTTCTGTTTGGGCAGTTTCACGTTGAGTTTGCGGAGCAACTGGAGAACCTCTCTGAGGCTTAAATTGCCATCTCCGTTTTTGTCTGCCTCTGAGAAGGTCTGCTGTAACCATGTGGCATATTAGTTAAGGATGAATCCCAGAGACATTCAATTCCCTAAAACAATAACACTGTTGATATACACAGGTATCATGCAGGTGCCTCACAGGTGCCACACAGGTGCCACACAGGTACCACACAGGTGCCACACAGGTTCCACACAGGTACCACACAGGTGATACACAGGTATCAAACAGGTGCCACACAGGTTCCACACAGGTACCACACAGGTGCCACACAGGTTCCACACAGGTGCCACACAGGTACCACACAGGTGCCACGCAGGTACCACACAGGTGCTACACAGGTGCTACACAGGTACCACAAAGGTTCCACACAGGTGCCACACAGGTTCCACACAGGTGCCACACAGGTACCACACAGGTGCCACATAGGTACCACACAGGTGCCACACAGGTACCACACAGGTACCACACAGATACCACACAGGTGCCACATAGGTACCACACAGGTGCCACACAGGTACCACACAGGTACCACACAGATACCACACAGGTGCCACATAGGTACCACACAGGTGCCACACAGGTGCCACATCGATGCCTCATAGGTACCCACAGGTGCCACACAGGTACCACACAGGTGCCACACAGGTACCACACAGGTACCACATAGGTACCACACAGGAACCACACAGGTACCACATAGGTACCACACAGATGCCACACAGATGCCACACAGGTGCCACACAGGTGCCACACAGGTGCCACACAGGTACCACACAGGTGCCACACAGATGCCACACAGGTGCCACACAGGTGCCACACAGGTGCCACACAGGTACCACACAGGTGCCACACAGATGCCACACAGGTGCCACACAGGTGCCACACAGGTACCACACAGGTGCCACACAGATGCCACACAGGTGCCACACAGGTGCCACACAGGTACCACACAGGTACCACATAAGTACCACACAGATGCCACACAGATGCCACACAGGTGCCACACAGGTACCACACAGGTGCCACACAGATGCCACACAGGTGCCACACAGGTACCACACAGGTGCCACACAGGTGCCACACAGGTGCCACACAGGTACCACACAGGTGCCACACAGATGCCACACAGGTGCCACACAGGTACCACACAGGTGCCACACAGGTACCACATGCTCCATAGTGACAGATAAAGGATATTGGTCCCTTTTACGCTGTCTCTTGGCCAGACTGTCCTCGTCACTAATGCCGGCCATCAGGTATTTCAGGCCAGTAATCCAGGTGCGAGCATCATCTCCGTTACTGGAGACCAGGTCAAGGGACTTCCCGCGGTCGCCATGGTAAATGCTGAAGCAGCAGTTCGGGTCGAAGTGACTTTCTGCATAACGCTGGAAGATCTCTGACCTTTTCCCCTCACACACTTCATGGATTGAGTCAATGGCAACTGCAAAAAAAATCAATATATACAACCCCACTTCCGTATACGTTGGGACAGGATGGAAAATGCAAATAAAAACAAAGAGGAGTAACTAGTAAATGTACTCTGACTTGTATTTATATACAATAAAGAATATAAAGAAAAGGTATTTGATGTTTCACTTAATCAACTGCATAGCTTTTAGAAGGTAAACGTAATTGATGCATTCAACCGTTTCCAAAAGTTTGAATGCAGCATTTTAGCCAGGACAAAAACCACTTGAATGCGCGTGATCTCCGATCCCTCGGACGCCACTGTCTTAAAAACCATCATGAGTCTGTAATCAATATCCTGACATGGGCTCTGAATACTTTGGTCAGTCAACACCATTCGTTGTTAGGCTTTACTATGCAAGATGCAGAAGCCATACTCCAACACTATCCAGAAGCACCGCCAACTTCTCTGGGCTCAGGCTCATCTGAGATAAATTAGAGGCACAGTGGAATTGTGTTTTGTGGTCCAACGACTCAACATTTCAAATAGTTTAAGCTTTTATCAGCAGCAGGTCCAAAAGCCAGTGTCTGTCATTGTATGAGATCAGTGCCCATGGCATGGCTAACTTGCACATCTATGAGGGAACCATTAATACAATGAGATATGTACACATTTTGGATCAACATATGCTGCTATACAGACATTTCCTGCAACATTCGTGCATTATCCAGCAGGACAACGCCAAACAACATTCTGCCTGGTTTACAAGAGAGTGCGGGTTCTAGCATGGCCCAGAGAGTGCGGGTTCTAGCATGGCCCAGAGAGTGCGGGTTCTAGCATGGTCCAGAGAGTGCGGGTTCTAGCATGGCCCAGAGAGTGCGGGTTCTAGCATGGCCCAGAGAGTGCGGGTTCTAGCATGGCCCAGAGAGTGCGGGTTCTAGCATGGCCCAGAGAGTGCGGGTTCTAGCATGGCCCAGAGAGTGCGGGTGCTAGCATGGCCCAGAGAGTGCGGGTTCTAGCATGGCCCAGAGAGTGCGGGTGCTAGCATGGCCCAGAGAGTGCGGGTTCTAGCATGGCCCAGAGAGTGCGGGTGCTAGCATGGCCTGCCTGTAGTCCTGACGTGTCTCCGATTGTAAATGTGTGGCGCATTATGAAGTGAAAAATAAAGCAACAGATGGCCCCATACAGTTGCAAAGGCCCCAACATAATAAGTGTTATAAGAAAAGACAATGTTACACAGTGGTAAAACATTTTTGGAGTGTGTTGCAGTCATCAAATTTTAAGTGTAATATACAGTGTATATTTACATATTTTTTTTATTACATTCACAAAGTGAAACACCAAATAATGTGTTATTATTTTTTTTTCAATATAGTACAGGGTGAATTGAATTTTCAAAGTATACTTTTTGTTATGTTTTGCACTTTCCATACTGTCCCAATCAGCAGATAATTAGCTACAGGGACATATTTTTCAATGTAGATAAATGTGATTACAATTGTAACAGCATGAACTTCAATCTGAAACATTCGTTATCTGACTGACTTTTAGCCTTATCATGTTTCCTAGAGGGTCTCCAGCGGATGCAGGACTTGTGTTCATCCAGGCAGAAGAACCTGACCAGACCTTTCTTTTTCCCCTTGAGTTTGGTCATCTGAGTTCCAGCCTGCATGGTACACATACATCTCTCCACTGAAAGGGACAAACGGCAACACGCGCACACACACACACACACACACACACACACACACACACACACACACACACACACACACACACACACACACACACACACACACACACACACACACACACACACACACACACACACACACATAAAAAGTAAGGTACATGGCCTACATTTGCCAATATATAAAGAGTAAGGTACATGGCCTACATTTCTTCATATATAAAGAGTAAGGTACATGGCCTACATTTACCCATATATAAAGAGTAAGGTACATGGCCTACATTTACCCATATATAAAGAGTAAGGTACATGTCCTACATTTACCCATATATAAAGAGTAAGGTACATGGCCTACATTTCCCCATATATAAAGAGTAAGGTACATGGCCTACATTTACCCATATATAAAGAGTAAGTTACATGGCCTACATTTACCCATATATAAAGAGTAAGGTACATGGCCTACATTTACCCATATATAAAGAGTAAGTTACATGGCCTACATTTACTCATATATAAAGAGTAAGGTACATGGCCTACATTTGGGCCATTATATAAAGAGTAAGGTACATGGCCTACATTTACCCATTTTTAAAGAGTAAGGTACATGGCCTACATTTGGGCCCATATATAAAGAGTAAGTTACATGGCCTACATTTACCCATATATAAAGAGTAAGGTACATGGCCTACATTTGGGCCCATATATAAAGAGTAAGTTACATGTCCTACATTTACCCATATATAAAGAGTAATGTACATGGCCTAAATTTATCCATACATAAAGAGTAAGGTACATGTCCTACATTTACCCATATATAAAGAGTAAGGTACATGGCCTACATTTACCCATATATGAAGAGTAAGGTACATGGTCTACATTTACCCATATATAAAGAGTAAGGTACATGGCCTACATTTACTCATATATAAAGAGTAAGGTACATGGACTACATTTGGGCGCATATATAAAGAGTAAGGTACATGGCCTACATTTACCCATATATAAAGAGTAAGGTACATGGCATACATTTACCCATATATAAAGAGTAAGGTACATGGCCTACATTTACCCATATATAAAGAGTAAGGTACATGGCCTACATTTGGGCCCATATATAAAAAGTAAGGTACATGGCCTACATTTGCCAATATATAAAGAGTAAGGTACATGGACTACATTTGGGCCCATATATAAAGAGTAAGGTACATGGCCTATATTTACCCATATATAAAGAGTAAGGTACATGGGCTACATTTCTTCATATATAAAGAGTAAGGTACATGGCCTACATTTACCCATATATAAAGAGTAAGGTACATGGGCTATATTTCCCCATATATAAAGAGTAAGTTACATGGCCTACATTTACCCATATATAAAGAGTAAGGTACATGGCCTACATTTACCCATATATAAAGAGTAAGGTATATGGCCTACATTTACCCATATATAAAGAGTAAGGTACATGGCTTACATTTACCCATATATAAAGAGTAAGGTACATGGCCTACATTTACCCATATATAAAGAGTAAGGTACATGGCCTACATTTCCCCATATATAAAGAGTAAGGTACATGGTCTACATTTACCCATATATAAAGAGTAAGTTACATGGCCTACATTTACTCATATATAAAGAGTAAGGTACATGGCCTACATTTGGGCCATTATATAAAGAGTAAGGTACATGGCCTACATTTACCCATTTTTAAAGAGTAAGGTACATGGCCTACATTTGGGCCCATATATAAAGAGTAAGGTAATGGGCCTACATTTGGGCCCATATATAAAGAGTAAGTTACATGTCCTACATTTACCCATATATAAAGAGTAATGTACATGGCCTAAATTTATCCATATATAAAGAGTAAGGTACATGTCCTACATTTACCCATATATAAAGAGTAAGGTACATGGCCTACATTTACCCATATATGAAGAGTAAGGTACATGGCCTACATTTACCCATATATAAAGAGTAAGGTACATGGCCTACATTTACTCATATATAAAGAGTAAGGTACATGGACTACATTTGGGCGCATATATAAAGAGTAAGGTACATGGCCTACATTTACCCATATATAAAGAGTAAGGTACATGGCCTACATTTACCCAAATATAAAGAGTAAGGTACATGGCCTACATTTACCCATATATAAAGAGTAAGGTACATGGCCTACATTTACCCAATATATAAAGAGTAAGGTACATGGCCTACATTTGGCCCCATATATAAAGAGTAAGGTACATGGCCTATATTTACCCATATATAAAGAGTAAGGTACATGGCCTACATTTCTTCATATATAAAGAGTAAGGTACATGGCCTACATTTACCCATATATAAAGAGTAAGGTACATGGGCTATATTTCTTCATATATAAAGACTAAGGTACATGGCCTACATTTACCCATATATAAAGAGTAAGGTACATGGCTTACATTTACCCATATATAAAGAGTAAGGTACATGGCCTACATTTACCCATATATAAAGAGTAAGGTACATGGCCTACATTTCCCCATATATAAAGAGTAAGGTACATGGCCTACATTTACCCATAAATAGTTTTTTACATTTCCCATAAATAGTTTTTTTTTTGGTACTATTTTCACAAGAATGTGTTAAAACCTCACAACTCTTAGTACAAAACTCAAAGCAGATCATCAAAAAGTCAGTTTTTTCAAACATGTAATCACATGTTCAATTGATTAAGTACAATGCACAAAATGACACAATCACTTTTTCACAACACCTAATCAGTGTGTTATCAAAGAAATACCTTTCATATGAAGTAATTGTCTTTCACAATGCAATGCTCACAATACTTTTGATAAGATTCTCATCTCATTTGCGTAAATACATTTGACCAACACTTAATCCAACTGATCTTAATGGTTAATCACTGAACCGTTTGGTAAACCTATATATTTTAGTTTCAGCAATAAACAGTATCGATTTTGAGAACTACAGAAATAAAATGTGTTTTTGTACAAACATATAAATTAACCACACATGATGAATACTCGTTATTGCTAATTGATTTCAATGAAATGAGATGTGGATGAGAATCTATTGCCAAATGCTCAAGACAGGCTTGATCCAAATTACATGCAATGTAATGTGTGCACTAAATGTTATGTTTTGTTCTCATTTAGTTACATACGTAATAGAAATTATACCTATGTTACAATTATATCTGAAAAATACGTAAAAACTAATTTGCCCAAATTATTGTAGGATGTCTTCATTGATCCTTCACTTGATTACACATAGGATGGATATTTTGGAAATTATAGATTATGTAAATGTAAGTAATGTAATGTGTAGTGTGTATCGCCTAATGTGACACTGTCTTTTACAGTATAGTACTGTAGCATATTAATTTCAGCACTTCTAAGGCCCATTTGAAACATGTATCTTGCATTGTTTGCTGTTGGATGAACTGATTGTTAAAAGTACTAAACTGAAAGAAGATCATACTGTTGTGTTTCGGTGATTAAACCAAATGTTCCCATTACACATTACAATAATCTGGTGTTTGAAACAATGATTATGTGGACGGAAAGCATTCAATCAGGTTTTGAAAGAATGACTAGCTGCGTTACAAGTGTGATCAGTTTGGATCTTTGTACTAAAAGTTTTGAAAATGTACACTTTACTTGTGAAAATAGTACCAAAGCGGATAAAAAAACTGTAAAGAGTAAGGTACATGGCCTACATTTACCCATTATATAAAGAGTAAGGTACATGGCCCATTTACCCATTTTTTGTACATGGCCTACATTTGGGCCCATATATAAAGAGTAAGTTACATGGCCTACATTTACCCATATATAAAGAGTAAGGTAATGGGCCTACATTTGGGCCCATATATAAAGAGTAAGTTACATGTCCTACATTTACCCATATATAAAGAGTAATGTACATGGCCTAAATTTATCCATATATAAAGAGTAAGGTACATGTCCTACATTTACCCATATATAAAGAGTAAGGTACATGGCCTACATTTACCCATATATGAAGAGTAAGGTACATGGCCTACATTTACCCATATATAAAGAGTAAGGTACATGGCCTACATTTACTCATATATAAAGAGTAAGGTACATGGACTACATTTGGGCGCATATATAAAGAGTAAGGTACATGGCCTACATTTACCCATATATAAAGAGTAAGGTACATGGCATACATTTACCCATATATAAAGAGTAAGGTACATGGCCTACATTTACCCATATATAAAGAGTAAGGTACATGGCCTACATTTACCCAAATATAAAGAGTAAGGTACATGGCCTACATTTGGGCCCATATATAAAGAGTAAGGTACATGGCCTACATTTGCCAATATATAAAGAGTAAGGTACATGGCCTACATTTGGGCCCATATATAAAGAGTAAGGTACATGGCCTATATTTACCCATATATAAAGAGTAAGGTACATGGGCTACATTTCTTCATATATAAAGAGTAAGGTACATGGCCTACATTTACCCATATATAAAGAGTAAGGTACATGGGCTATATTTCCCCATATATAAAGACTAAGGTACATGGCCTACATTTACCCATATATAAAGAGTAAGGTACATGGCTTACATTTACCCATATATAAAGAGTAAGGTACATGGCCTACATTTACCCATATATAAAGAGTAAGGTACATGGCCTACATTTCCCCATATATAAAGAGTAAGGTACATGGCCTACATTTACCCATAAATAGTTTTTTTATTCGCTTTGGTACTATTTTCACAAGTATGTGTTAAAACCTCACAACTCTTAGTACAAAACTCAAAGCAGATCATCAAAAAGTCAGTTTTTTCAAACATGTAATCACATGTTCAATTGATTAAGTACAATGCACAAAATGACACAATCACTTTTTCACAACACCTAATCAGTGTGTTATCAAAGAAATACCTTTCATATGAAGTAATTGTCTTTCACAATGCAATGCTCACAATACTTTTGATAAGATTCTCATCTCATTTGCGTAAATACATTTGACCAACACTTAATCCAACTGATCTTAATGGTTAATCACTGAACCGTTTGGTAAACCTATATATTTTAGTTTCAGCAATAAACAGTATCGATTTTGAGAACTACAGAAATAAAATGTGTTTTTGTACAAACATATAAATTAACCACACATGATGAATACTCGTTATTGCTAATTGATTTCACTGAAATGAGATGTGGATGAGAATCTATTGCCAAATGCTCAAGACAGGCTTGATCCAAATTACATGCAATGTAATGTGTGCACTAAATGTTATGTTTTGTTCTCATTTAGTTACATACGTAATAGAAATTATACCTATGTTACAATTATATCTGAAAAATACGTAAAAACTAATTTGCCCAAATTATTGTAGGATGTCTTCATTGATCCTTCACTTGATTACACATAGGATGGATATTTTGGAAATTATAGATTATGTAAATGTAAGTAATGTAATGTGTAGTGTGTATCGCCTAATGTGACACTGTGTAATCTGTCTTTTACAGTATAGTACTGTAGCATATTAATTTCAGCACTTCTAAGGCCCATTTGAAACATGTATCTTGCATTGTTTGCTGTTGGATGAACTGATTGTTAAAAGTACTAAACTGAAAGAAGATCATACTGTTGTGTTTCGGTGATTAAACCAAATGTTCCCATTACACATTACAATAATCTGGTGTTTGAAACAATGATTATGTGGACGGAAAGCATTCAATCAGGTTTTGAAAGAATGACTAGCTGCGTTACAAGTGTGATCAGTTTGGATCTTTGTACTAAAAGTTTTGAAAATGTACACTTTACTTGTGAAAATAGTACCAAAGCGGATAAAAAAACTGTAAAGAGTAAGGTACATGGCCTACATTTACCCATATATAAAGAGTAAGGTACATGGCCTACATTTACCCATATATAAAGAGTAAGGTACATGGCCTACATTTACCCATATATAAAGAGTAAGGTACATGGCCTACATTTACCCATATATAAAGAGTAAGGTACATGGCCTACATTTGGGCCCATATATAAAGAGTAAGGTACATGGCCTACATTTACCCATATATAAAGAGTAAGGTACATGGGCTATATTTCCCCATATATAAAGAGTAAGGTACATGGCCTACATTTACCCATATATAAAGAGTAAGTTACATGGCCTACATTTACTCATATATAAAGAGTAAGGTACATGGCCTACATTTGGGCCCATATATAAAGAGTAAGTTACATGGCCTACATTTACCCATATATAAAGAGTAAGGTACATGGCCTACATTTGGGCCCATATATAAAGAGTAAGTTACATGTCCTACATTTACCCATATATAAAGAGTAATGTACATGGCCTAAATTTATCCATATATAAAGAGTAAGGTACATGTCCTACATTTACCCATATATAAAGAGTAAGGTACATGGCCTACATTTACCCATATATGAAGAGTAAGGTACATGGCCTACATTTACCCATATATAAAGAGTAAGGTACATGGCCTACATTTACTCATATATAAAGAGTAAGGTACATGGACTACATTTGGGCGCATATATAAAGAGTAAGGTACATGGCCTACATTTACCCATATATAAAGAGTAAGGTACATGGCATACATTTACCCATATATAAAGAGTAAGGTACATGGCCTACATTTACCCATATATAAAGAGTAAGGTACATGGCCTACATTTACCCAAATATAAAGAGTAAGGTACATGGCCTACATTTGGGCCCATATATAAAGAGTAAGGCACATGGCCTACATTTATCCATATATAAAGAGTAAGGTACATGGCCTACATTTGGGCCCATATATAAAGAGTAAGGTACATGGCCTACATTTACCCATATATAAAGAGTAAGGTACATGGCATACATTTACCCATATATAAAGAGTAAGGTACATGGCCTACATTTGGGCCCATATATAAAGAGTAAGGTACATGGCCTACATTTAACCATATATAAAGATTAAGGTACATGGCCTACATTTACCCATATTTAAAGAGTAAGGTACATGGCCTACATTTACCCATATATAAAGAGTAAGGTACATGGCCTTCATTTACCCAAATATAAAGAGTAAGGTACATGGCCTACATTTACCCATATATAAAGAGTAAGGTACATGGGCTACATTTACCCATATATAAAGAGTAAGGTACATGGCCTACATTTACCCATATAAAAAGAGTAAGGTACATGTCCTACATTTACCCATATATAAAGAGTAAGGTACATGGCCTACATTTACCCATTTATAAAGAGTAAGGTACATGGCCTACATTTGGGCCCATATATAAAGAGTAAGTTACATGGCCTACATTTACCCATATATAAAGAGTAAGGTACATGGTCTACATTTGGGCCCATTTATAAAGAGTAAGGTACATGGCCTACATTTACCCATATATAAAGAGTAAGGTACATGGCCTACATTTACCCGTATATAAAGAGTAAGGTACATGTCCTACAATTACCCATATATAAAGAGTAAGGTACATGGCCTACATTTACCCATATATAAAGAGTAAGGTACATGGCCTACATTTCCCCATATATAAAGAGTAATGTACATTGGCTACATTTATCCATAAATAAAGAGTAAGGTAAATGGCCTACATTTACCCATATATAAAGAGTAAGGTACATGTCCTACATTTACCCATATATAAAGAGTAAGGTACATGGCCTATATTTGGGCCCATATATAAATAGTAAGTTACATGGCCTACATTTACCCATATATAAAGAGTAAGGTACATGGTCTACATTTGGGCCCATTTATAAAGAGTAAGGTACATGGCCTACATTTACCCATATATAAAGAGTAAGGTACATGGCCTACATTTACCCATATATAAAGAGTAAGGTACATGTCCTACAATTACCCATATATAAAGAGTAAGGTACATGGCCTACATTTACCCATATATAAAGAGTAAGGTACATGGCCTACATTTCCCCATATATAAAGAGTAATGTACATGGCCTACATTTATCCATAAATAAAGAGTAAGGTAAATGGCCTACATTTACCCATATATAAAGAGTAAGGTACATGTCCTACATTTACCCATATATAAAGAGTAAGGTACATGGCCTATATTTGGGCCCATATATAAAGAGTAAGTTACATGGCCTACATTTACCCATATATAAAGAGTAAGGTACATGGTCTACATTCGGGCCCATTTATAAAGAGTAAGGTACATGGCCTACATTTACCCATATATAAAGAGTAAGGTACATGGCCTACATTTACCCATATATAAAGAGTAAGGTACATGTCCTACAATTACCCATATATAAAGAGTAAGGTACATGGCCTACATTTACCCATATATAAAGAGTAAGGTACATGGCCTACATTTCCCCATATATAAAGAGTAATGTACATGGCCTACATTTATCCATAAATAAAGAGTAAGGTAAATGGCCTACATTTACCCATATATAAAGAGTAAGGTACATGTCCTACATTTACCCATATATAAAGAGTAAGGTACATGGCCTATATTTGGGCCCATATATAAAGAGTAAGGTGAATGGCCTACATTTGGGCCCATATATAAAAAGTAAGGTACATGGCCTACATTTACCCATATATAAAGAGTAAGGTACATGGCCTACATTTGGGCCCATACATAAAGAGTAAGGTACATGGCCTACATTTACCCATATATAAAGTGTAATGTACATGGCCTACATTTGGGCCCATACATAAAGAGTAAGGTACATGGCCTACATTTACCCATATATAAAGAGTAATGTACATGAACTACATTTACCCATATATAAAGAGTAAGGTACATGTCCTACATTTACCCATATATAAAGAGTAAGGTACATGGCCTACATTTACCCATATATAAAGAGTAAGGTACATGGCATACATTTACCCATATATAAAGAGTAAGGTTACATGGCCTACATTTACCCATGTATAAAGAGTAAGGTACATGGCCTACATTTATCCATATATAAAGAGTAAGGTACATGGCCTACATTTATCCATATATAAAGAGTAAGGTACATGGCCTACATTTAACCATATATAAAGAGTAAGGTACATGGCCTACATTTACCCATATTTAAAGAGTAAGGTACATGGTCTACATTTACCCATATATAAAGAGTAAGGTACATGTCCTACATTTAAACATATATAAAGAGTAAGGTACATGGCCTACATTTGGGCCCATATATAAAGAGTATGGTACATGGCCTACATTTACCCATATATAAAGAGTAAGGTACATGGCCAACATTTACCCATATATAAAGTAAGTACATGGCCTACATTTGGCCATATAAAAAGATTTAACCATATATAAAGAGTAAGGTACATGGCCTACATTTACCCATATTTAAAGAGTAAGGTACATGGTCTACATTTACCCATATATAAAGAGTAAGGTACATGTCCTACATTTAAACATATATAAAGAGTAAGGTACATGGCCTACATTTGGGCCCATATATAAAGAGTATGGTACATGGCCTACATTTACCCATATATAAAGAGTAAGGTACATGTCCTACATTTACCCATAAATAAAGAGTAAGGTACATGGCCTACATTTACCCATACATAAAGACTAAGGTACATGGCCTTCATTTACCCAAATATAAAGAGTAAGGTACATGGCCTACATTTAACCATATATAAAGAGTAAGGTACATGTCCTACATTTACCCATATGTAAAGAGTAAGGTACATGGCCTACATTTGGGCCCGTATATAAAGAGTAAGGTACATGGCCTACATTTATCCATATATAAAGAGTAAGGTACATGGCCTACATTTACCCATATATAAAGAGTAAGGTACATGGCCTACATTTGGGCCCATATATAAAGAGTAAGGTAAATGGCCTACATTTACCCATATATAAAGAGTAAGGTACATGGCCTACATTTACCCATATATAAAGAGTAAGGTACATGGCCTACATTTGGGCCCATATATAAAGAGTAAGGTAAATGGCCTACATTTACCCATATATAAAGAGTAAGGTACATGTCCTACATTTACCCATATATAAAGAGTAAGGTACATGGCCTACATTTGGGCCCGTATATAAAGAGTAAGGTACATGGCCTACATTTAACCATATATAAAGAGTAAGGTACATGGCCTACATTTACCCATATATAAAGAGTAAGGTACATGGCCTACATTTATCCATATATAAAGAGTAAGGTACATGGCCTACATTTGGGCCCATACAAAGAGTAAGGTACATGGCCTACATTTACTCATATATAAAGAGTAAGGTACATGGACTACATTTGGGCGCATATATAAAGAGTAAGGTACATGGCCTACATTTACCCATATATAAAGAGTAAGGTACATGTCCTACATTTAAACATATATAAAGAGTAAGGTACATGGCCTACATTTAAACATATATAAAGAGTAAGGTACATGGCCTACATTTGGGCCCATATATAAAGAGTAAGGTACATGGTCTACATTTACCCATATATAAAGAGTAAGGTACATGGCCTACATTTACCCATATATAAAGAGTAAGGTACATGGCATACATTTACCCATATATAAAGAGTAAGGTACATGGCCTACATTTACCCATGTATAAAGAGTAAGGTACATGGCCTACATTTATCCATATATAAAGAGTAAGGTACATGGGCTACATTTACATGGCCTACATTTACCCATATATAAAGAGTAAGGTACATGGCCTACATTTGGGCCCGTATATAAAGAGTAAGGTACATGGCCTACATTTAACCATATATAAAGAGTAAGGTACATGGCCTACATTTACCCATATTTAAAGAGTAAGGTACATGGTCTACATTTACCCATATATAAAGAGTAAGGTACATGTCCTACATTTAAACATATATAAAGAGTAAGGTACATGGCCTACATTTGGGCCCATATATAAAGAGTATGGTACATGGCCTACATTTACCCATATATAAAGAGTAAGGTACATGGACTACATTTAACCATATATAAAGAGTAACGTACATGGCCTACATTTACCCATATTTAAAGAGTAAGGTACATGGTCTACATTTACCCATATATAAAGAGTAAGGTACATGGCCTACATTTACCCATATATAAAGAGTAAGGTACATGGCCTACATTTGGGCCCATATATAAAGAGTAAGGTAAATGGCCTACATTTACCCATATATAAAGAGTAAGGTACATGTCCTACATTTACCCATATATAAAGAGTAAGGTACATGGCCTACATTTGGGCCCGTATATAAAGAGTAAGGTACATGGCCTACATTTAACCATATATAAAGAGTAAGGTACATGGCCTACATTTACCCATATATAAAGAGTAAGGTACATGGCCTACATTTATCCATATATAAAGAGTAAGGTACATGGCCTACATTTGGGCCCATACAAAGAGTAAGGTACATGGCCTACATTTACTCATATATAAAGAGTAAGGTACATGGACTACATTTGGGCGCATATATAAAGAGTAAGGTACATGGCCTACATTTACCCATATATAAAGAGTAAGGTACATGTCCTACATTTAAACATATATAAAGAGTAAGGTACATGGCCTACATTTAAACATATATAAAGAGTAAGGTACATGGCCTACATTTGGGCCCATATATAAAGAGTAAGGTACATGGTCTACATTTACCCATATATAAAGAGTAAGGTACATGGCCTACATTTACCCATATATAAAGAGTAAGGTACATGGCATACATTTACCCATATATAAAGAGTAAGGTACATGGCCTACATTTACCCATGTATAAAGAGTAAGGTACATGGCCTACATTTATCCATATATAAAGAGTAAGGTACATGGCCTACATTTACCCATATATAAAGAGTAAGGTACATGGCCTACATTTGGGCCCGTATATAAAGAGTAAGGTACATGGCCTACATTTAACCATATATAAAGAGTAAGGTACATGGCCTACATTTACCCATATATAAAGAGTAAGGTACATGGCCTACATTTACCCATGTATAAAGAGTAAGGTACATGGCCTACATTTATCCATATATAAAGAGTAAGGTACATGGCCTACATTTACCCATATATAAAGAGTAAGGTACATGGCCTACATTTGGGCCCATATATAAAGAGTAAGGTAAATGGCCTACATTTACCCATATATAAAGAGTAAGGTACATGGCCTACATTTACCCATATATAAAGAGTAAGGTACATGGCCTACATTTGGGCCCATATATAAAGAGTAAGGTAAATGGCCTACATTTACCCATATATAAAGAGTAAGGTACATGTCCTACATTTACCCATATATAAAGAGTAAGGTACATGGCCTACATTTGGGCCCGTATATAAAGAGTAAGGTACATGGCCTACATTTAACCATATATAAAGAGTAAGGTACATGGCCTACATTTACCCATATATAAAGAGTAAGGTACATGGCCTACATTTATCCATATATAAAGAGTAAGGTACATGGCCTACATTTGGGCCCATACAAAGAGTAAGGTACATGGCCTACATTTACTCATATATAAAGAGTAAGGTACATGGACTACATTTGGGCGCATATATAAAGAGTAAGGTACATGGCCTACATTTACCCATATATAAAGAGTAAGGTACATGTCCTACATTTAAACATATATAAAGAGTAAGGTACATGGCCTACATTTAAACATATATAAAGAGTAAGGTACATGGCCTACATTTGGGCCCATATATAAAGAGTAAGGTACATGGTCTACATTTACCCATATATAAAGAGTAAGGTACATGGCCTACATTTACCCATATATAAAGAGTAAGGTACATGGCATACATTTACCCATATATAAAGAGTAAGGTACATGGCCTACATTTACCCATGTATAAAGAGTAAGGTACATGGCCTACATTTATCCATATATAAAGAGTAAGGTACATGGCCTACATTTACCCATATATAAAGAGTAAGGTACATGGCCTACATTTGGGCCCGTATATAAAGAGTAAGGTACATGGCCTACATTTAACCATATATAAAGAGTAAGGTACATGGCCTACATTTACCCATATTTAAAGAGTAAGGTACATGGTCTACATTTACCCATATATAAAGAGTAAGGTACATGTCCTACATTTAAACATATATAAAGAGTAAGGTACATGGCCTACATTTGGGCCCATATATAAAGAGTATGGTACATGGCCTACATTTACCCATATATAAAGAGTAAGGTACATGGACTACATTTAACCATATATAAAGAGTAACGTACATGGCCTACATTTACCCATATTTAAAGAGTAAGGTACATGGTCTACATTTACCCATATATAAAGAGTAAGGTACATGTCCTACATTTAAACATATATAAAGAGTAAGGTACATGGCCTACATTTGGGCCCATATATAAAGAGTATGGTACATGGCCTACATTTACCCATATATAAAGAGTAAGGTACATGGCCTACATTTACCCATATTTAAAGAGTAAGGTACATGGTCTACATTTACCCATATATAAAGAGTAAGGTACATGTCCTACATTTACCCATAAATAAAGAGTAAGGTACATGGCCTACATTTACCCATACATAAAGACTAAGGTACATGGCCTTCATTTACCCAAATATAAAGAGTAAGGTACATGGCCTACATTTGGGCCCATATATAAAGAGTAAGGTAAATGGCCTACATTTACCCATATATAAAGAGTAAGGTACATGTCCTACATTTACCCATATATAAAGAGTAAGGTACATGGCCTACATTTGGGCCCGTATATAAAGAGTAAGGTACATGGCCTACATTTAACCATATATAAAGAGTAAGGTACATGGCCTACATTTACCCATATATAAAGAGTAAGGTACATGGCCTACATTTATCCATATATAAAGAGTAAGGTACATGGCCTACATTTGGGCCCATACAAAGAGTAAGGTACATGGCCTACATTTACTCATATATAAAGAGTAAGGTACATGGACTACATTTGGGCGCATATATAAAGAGTAAGGTACATGGCCTACATTTACCCATATATAAAGAGTAAGGTACATGGCATACATTTACCCATATATAAAGAGTAAGGTACATGGCCTACATTTGGGCCTGTATATAAAGAGTAAGGTACATGGCCTACATTTAACCATATATAAAGTTTAAGGTACATGGCCTACATTTAAACATATATAAAGAGTAAGGTACATGGCCTACATTTAAACATATATAAAGAGTAAGGTACATGGCCTACATTTGGGCCCATATATAAAGAGTAAGGTACATGGTCTACATTTACCCATATATAAAGAGTAAGGTACATGGCCTACATTTACCCATATATAAAGAGTAAGGTACATGGCATACATTTAACCATATATAAAGAGTAAGGTACATGGCCTACATTTACCCATATATAAAGAGTAAGGTACATGGCCTACATTTACCCATATATAAAGAGTAAGGTACAATAGATTTTACCCCATGTTCCCTGAAGCAGTTGTATTGGGTTGATGGGCACTTTGTACATCTGAACCCAGTAGGGTTGAGACCCGGTGAATGTGCTGGCCATTCCATTATAGACAGAATACCAACTCACTGCTTTTTCCCTAAATAGTTCTTGCATAGTTTAGGGCTGTGCTCTGGGTCATTGCTGTGTGGTAGGAGATTGGCTCCAATCAAGCGCCTCCCACACTTATGATGTTGAAAAATGGATTGATATCCTTCCTTTTCCTTCTCTTTACCCGGTACAAATCTCCCAATCCCACCACCAAAGCACCCCCAGACCATCACATTGCCTCCCTCGGGCTTGATAGACGGCATCAAGCACTCCTCTTAAAGTTTTCTTTTTATTGGCCAGTTTTATTGTCCTGGATGCCGTAGTCACCTTGTTACAGCTGATATTGAGACTCATGTTTTGCTAGGACTATTAAATGAAGTTGTCAATTTATGATCTGTAAGGCTTCTGTTTCTCTAACTAGACAGTGTAATGTATTTGTCCTCATGCTCAGTTGTGGTACTGTGTCCTCCCAATCCTCTTTCTATTCTGATCAGAGCCAGTTTGCGCTATACTGTAGATCTTTATTTTCTTGGCGATTTCTTGTACTGATTAGCCTCAATTCTTCAGCACAAGAATAGACTGACGGGTTTTAGAAGAAAGTTATTTGTTTCTGGCCTGTTTGTTCCTGTAATTAAACCCACATATGCGGATGCTCCAGATACTCAACTAGTCTAAAGAGTTTTATTGTTTATTTAATCAGCACAACGATTTTCAGGGGTGCCAAGATCATTGTTTTCTAAAGGATTTTCTAATAATGTTTGTTCCATTTGTCTGGTATCGGGTGACTGTAAGGACCATCATAGCATATGATTCAAATCACATCATAGCATATGATTCGAATCACATCATAGCATATGATTCAAATCACATCATAGCATATGATTCGAATCACATCATAGCATATGATTCACATCACATCATACTCATCAAACATTCACTACCACCACCTGTGTCTCAATAATGAACCTTCTTTCACTGTCACTCAAATCCCTTTCTCTTGCCATTTGATTCAAAATCCAGGTCTATTGGGCCAGCTCAGCATTTGTATACATGCCAGAGAGCTTGATAGGAAGGTTAATGTTATAATTAAATAATGCACTACACCTGAATGGAAACGTTTGCATTCGTTATGTTGCTTCACTCATTTGTTCTGTTTTTTTCTTCTTTAATTTGTCACCTGTCTGTATGTTCGTATGGAATGTAGTAAGATAGGTAAAACTGAATTAATCAGTGAGAAGGAACATAACCAATGCAGGTGCTTGCATACAGGATTACTGCACGTTTATCCCGACTACTGTATTTTTTGCAGTTTGCGAAGGTAGCCTTCGCTAGTAATCTGGAACAGAGAGAAACATGTGATGTATACTAGTCCTCAACACTCAGTCTAATCTAAAGGGATTGTCTGGCAGCCATTTGCCCATGATGTTATTGGCATACAAGTTACACACATTTTCACTCTTTCTTTCTTCTGGTGGCAATCCCAAGATTTAGGAGACAAACTGTTAGGGAATGTACCTGATTGATTTATACATTACAAACTCTGTGGTTACTGACTTCCAGTGTCTCCGTCCTATCCAAAAAGAATCCATTAGTAGCTTACCATATTGACCCATTCTCCATTTGGGTTGTGCTACAATGCTTCCACCTATCCAGAAGAAGTCTTCTGCCAGTCTGGAAATGGAGGTTTTCTGCCACATCTTTGGGGAAGTCATGATTGATAGGCTAGGGGCCCTGGAGCTCCTGCCAAACGAAGTGGTGGCCCTTTTCCCTGGGTCCAGGGAGGACAGCGATGGAGTGAGCGATCCCTGAGAGATGGAAGCAAAGGAAGCACTCTTCACTGGAGACGGGGAGGCGGTGAGACTTAGTCGCGGAGACACCATTGCAATCCTCGGTCTGTTGATGGGGCTGACTCCCGGAGATAAGTTGACATTCAGCCCTGGAAACAGCGGTGCCATAGCTGAGTTGACATTCATTACTGCACATTTAGTTAGGTCTACCTACTCGTCCTCACCCCAGCGACCCCCACCTAGAGCCGTCTTCTCCAGTTGGACCTCGAGTCAATCCAAAATGGCCGACCTAAAGATAAGTCTGACATTTCCTACCATAATCGAAGACGGAAGTCCATATTCTAAATCTTCGGTTCACTGGGAATTAACAACTGTGTCATGTTCATCCACCTCAGTTTGTAAGTGTACCTCCAGAGGACATAGGACAGGCAGGAAAGGACCCCCCGCACATTCCAATTATTTACCAAACACTCCACGGCAGAGTTCCCAGTGAGGCAGCTATTACTGTATACACAAGTGTGTTTGGCACAAAGTGGCAGCAGGACAAATGTTCAACACGTGTCACCCGCTAAATCTACCTCAAGCTGTAATCCTGGGCTAAGGCAGGCTACTGTTAGTATGTGGCAGGCTACTGCCTCTGCTGAGGGATTTTCTTGCTTTAATAAGCTCCTACAGAAAGGGAAGGTTTAGGATGGGAAAGGAAATCCAATCAAGTCTTTGAATGCAGAGTATCCAAAAACTCCCAGAGAAGAATGGGATATTAACATTCATTTTGTGATATTGTGTTGCAGTCAATAATTAGATTAACTCTCCTCTTCTCAAACGTATGTGAGCTCTGCACTCATTAGATTAGTAAATGTTTCCTACGCTGATTGGCTTACTTTTGTTTAGTCTGAGCATCAGTTGTAGGTGCGGCCTGTCGTCATAGGGACATAGAGTTTACAAATGGCCCTTTTGACTAATCGTTAGATATTAATTACAGTGCATCTCATATAATGTGTTGAGTTGATTATTAGTATCATAAAAAGAAACCCCCCATAAATATGGTATATTTGCTTTCTTTTAATGGGTAGTATATAGGTTTTCCAAAGGAAAAAAAACATTGAAACAAGCGGCAAAAACAAATCCGACTTCTTAACCAAAACTACATCAAGAGCATAAACACAATGTATAATGCTAGTATATTGCACCCAACAGGTATTCAGTGGGGAGATAAAATAAAGTTACTGATATATAAGACATTAAAGTATGTTTTTCTAAAACACTAGAGGGCACCAAAGAGATAAACCCATTGAAGGTGTACTATATTACGTATCCTAATCGGGTACGTTTGAGAGATGTTCATGTGGTAATATTGTTTTTTTGGTACATTTTTGGTCTGGGTTTCGGTAGACACCTTTTCATCATATAAGATACATTTTCTGAAAATTCTTATAAAAAAAAGAAAATAAAGAGGCGGTATGATTTTTTTTGTTTTCGTCTCACAAAGACCAGAGGTTGGTCATCGACCACTATTTAATTTAATTTATCCATAATCCATTTGAATAATGCCCATTGATTTCTGACAATATCGCATAGGGAGAAAATGAAACTATAATATCAACATTTCAAATATAGAGTTTCTATTAGTTTCAAGTAAGAGCCAAAATAAAATGTATATGCAATCTAAGTTTGAAGCAAGCAAAGTTACTGACAAATATCTTATTTACAATACCATCCATAAACATATTTACATAAGAGGTCAGTGAATTAAAGTGTTGTTCAATTATATGTTCTGGTTCATTCTTGACTTGAAAAACACAAGAGGGAGTTAAACGCACAATGCAATTTTCATTTCAAAAAGTGCAATTCCTTTTCGTAAAGTAAAAAAATATATTTATCGATATTTTGTATATATGTAGAAATGTTGTTTATATAAACAGCACTTGTTGCTTTATTAAAGAGCCCTAAAACCAGTGACTAATAATGAATGCCTATAGTTGAAAAGCAGCAAATTATTTCGGAATATAAATTATTTTACAGTACTCAATACAAAATCAGCAAATACCTCAATTCACCAAAGTGTTATATATGGGTAATATTAGACTGACCGAGCAGAATTCTAGCATGGGCAAGCACATCGAAACATTTGTCACTTACTGGTTTCATACTCAATATACTGTATCGTAAAACAACCCCCCCAAAAGAAAAATGTACACTTTCATAAAATGTTGAAGAACAAAAGGTGGGCCAAAGAGATTCCAGTCCACACAATGTCTAATACCTCAGCCTTTAAACACACCACCAATACATACGAAAGATAAGCTGGTTCATGTACAGTATGTTTGTGTGTTAATGTGTTAATATGTAGTTCTGCTCGTGTTCATTGCCTGTAGGGTGGCAGTAGTCCTCAACACTTTCTGTACACGGAAAAAAAACTACAGAAGGAAAAAAACAACGGAAGGAAAAAGAACAACGGAGGGAAGAAAACACAGAAGGAAAAAAACAACGGACGGAAAAAAACACAGAAGGAAAAAAACAACGGACGGAAAAAAACACAGAAGGAAAAAAACAACGGACGGAAAAAACACAGAAGGAAAAAAACAACGTTGTTTTAAGCAAAGAGTAAGTAAATAGTGGTAAACTGGTATCCATTGTTTTCAGAGGTTTGTAATACCTTAATGTGTACCACGATTCTGTGGCACTAGCGAGAGTTAAATCTGCTACTGTCTTTCCATGAAAACAATCTCTTCTCCCCCCCTATATATTCAAGTCACATTATGTAGCTATGGTTTTACATTTTTAAATAGCTTATACCTAAATAAAACGAATAAACTTCAGGAATCGGGCTCTAAAGTCACTTGTGAGGTGTCATCTACACAGCTGGTTTCCTCTGTAGGCTGTATAACATGCATACTGGGGCTTATATCCAGTTCATTTCATTGGTTAAAAATATTATTATAGTGTCCATTTCTATCATGTCTATAACCGTTTAGATCAGGGTGGGCAAACTAAGGCCCGAGGGCCGAATCCGGCCCTTGAGGCAATTCCATCAGGCCCACGGAAGGTATTAAAACAATTTTGAGAGGAATTACAAAATAACTTTTCAGTCCAATTGTAATGTTTCTGAATCTGAATTAAAGTTATTTAGATATAACACACCTCCAGTATATATGTTATGTGTATACATTTTAATTATTGCCCTTTTCTGGCCCACAAATCTTTTAGAATAAACAAATAACATAACAAATGTGGCCCTTCATATAATTTCAACGTGCTGATGTGGCCCCTGAGCTGAAATATTTGCCCTCCCCTGGTTTAGATAATCAGATGATTTTTCCGTCCCACAAACACCTTTGATTTGCTGCAATGCAGTTTGTGTCCACCCTCTGTGTCTCTCCTGCACACGCCCAAACGATGCGTGGGGAAGTGTCTTTGTGGGTCGGCTGGTCATTTTTCCAGGGGTCCCACCAGTTGAGCCTGAAGGTTCCTGACCACCCTCTCCAGGCTCTGCCGCGCCTCCTTCTCCTGCTGCAGTTGCTCCCGGAGCTGTTCCCTGTCTGCCTCCGCCTGCTGCAACTGAACCTGCAGCTCCTCAATCTGCAAATGAGATGTACGATCAGTCAGGGACGTGGAACTGAAGTTATGCTTCAGTGTGCTATTCCGTCTTTAGGATGTCCTAGGTTCTTCTGTTTAGGCTGTCATTTACCTGTGTGGAGTACTTGGCTCTGAGGCAATCTGCTTCACAGCCTTTGTCGCACACCCGTATATTTCTCTCTCTCTCCAGCTCTCTCTTCAGGTGACCACGAGCCTCGTCAGCCTCCCTCATCTTCCGGTCCCACTCCACGCGCAGGCGCTCGATTTCCTTCCTCAGGTTGCGCTTGGCCTCGATAGCCTCTCGGAGACGCCCTTTTTTGGACACCCTGACAAACTCCAGCTCCTGTGGTGGGAAAAAAACCAATGCACAAAAAACTAATGTTCAATTGTGTCTGAAAACGCATAAAACATTTTTTTTCTTTTTTGGTTTCTAAAAGGTGAAGATTCAAAAAAGCAACTGAAGGATGTTACCTGCTGAAGACTGTGTTGGGCTTGCAGTGCTGCCTCCAGCTTCTCCTCCTGCTTCACTCTCATCTTGACTATCTCCTGTAGGAACTTCTCTCTGGCCTCCTTGGAGTCCAAGCCTTCATACAGGGTCTGTCTCAGTGTGTCCAGCTCTGGGCTTGACATGGCGCCTGGCAATACCAGCCGGACTGGCCCATCCAAGGGCCTCACGACACCAACAGGATGGGCTCCCAACAAGTGTCCAGATTGTGGGTCTGAAACACAGATGAATCAAACAAGTTGTTAACGGGGCACATTCCACTTGGAGATTATGCTGCTAAATAAAATCAGCCCTGCGCTGCACAGACCAGCCACTAGATGGCCCCCTCTGCACAGGGATCCAGCCATCTAGCTCCAGTAAACTTTCAGCGAGGCAGCAGGCAATAAGAGCATCCTAATTGTCCTAGAGAACATCTGAACAGCAGGGTAGAGGACTCACAGTCATCGCTGTCATCCACCTGGATCTCCCCTTCAGTCTCCACGTCCTCCACTCTTCTGGCTGGATTGGCATTGGTGTTGATGTGAGCGGGTCTGGTGCTGAACTTCTGCTCTCCCATTCCTGAAACCAGTCTGCTGTCCACAGAGGCGTTCTCATCCTTCTGATAGGCCAACGGAGTCTGGACCAAGTCAGACAGCAAGGACGTGTCTGCCCTTTTGCGCTTTGATCTGTCACTACGAGAAAACGATACCAAGTATGAGATTACAGCGACCCATGAGAATGTGGTTATTGTTCATGGTTTACTATGAAGCCTGAGGAATTTCAGCTCAATTTGCTTTGGACTGCCACTCCTTTGGCGTGTTGAACTAGATGAAACCAGGCTGTCTGCGACTCACCTCTCATTATGACTGGTGGACTTCTCCTTCTCAGCGGACGGACTTCTGGGTGACCACGGGCGGAAGGCTGACGGCCTCGGTTTCATCTGGTCCGCTTTTTGATCCTGGAAAGGAGAGTTACAAAACGGGGGAATTCAAAAGAGGAACCAGGTCGACCTGAGTTTAAAGAGACCATTGAGAAAATAATAAAGTTTCCAGCTGACAGAGGTTGGACGTGTTACGGTAAGCCGAGGTAACATTACAACAAATCCCCTTTCAGTCAATCAATAAAGAACGTGAGCCACAAACCTTGTTTCCTGACTGTGGAAGAGGCTGTAGCCAGTCACATTGCTTCTCTTTGTCAGCTGCTGGAGAATGTATTTTCTCCACTTTGGACCTCTTGGCTGGAACTGGGCTATAAGACTGGAGAGAAGAAAGAGACCATTCATTATCAATAGGAATCAACTAAAATGTGAACTTTGTGTGAAAAAAACTGAAATGCACATCTACGTCTCTACGTCTCCAAGTGCTCAGCTAATTTACGTGAGCAAGTCATGTTGGGACGTTGTTCCGTGGAGGACAGAACACTCTGCGAGTTCTAGCAGTGACCCTGACCAGCAGAACCACAACTCATCTGTCCGACTGGAGACGGGAGGCTGAACCAGGGGCAGACGAATATCTCAGGATGGAACCTGATGGACAACTCGGGTAAAACATTCGGCCAGCACCGAACACCTCAGAACGGATCACGGAGTCACGCGGTGCCGTCCGATTCGCTCTCTGGACGTAACTTGGTGACACATGTGTCAGTAGGGACCAGCTAACCAGATCTCTCTCTAAGTAACGGGATCTCATTCTGTGGCAGGTTAGAACAGGGATTCAGGAAGTGGCAATGTGTGTGTGTGTGTGTTTCGTTCGGGGCTGAGACAGACTAATCTATCCAGGCCATCAGGTCTACACTTGTCAGGATGAGAAGGACATGTTTGTGTAGGCGGAGGAAGAGGTCTGCCCAGACCCGCAACGTTTACTACTCACTACTGTGACAGTCTCTCCACACACACACGCCACAGTGAACCCTCCTGTATTACACCTCCACACACACTCCACAGTAAACCCTCCTGTATTACACCTCCACACACACTCCACAGTAAACCCTCCTGTATTACACCTCCACACACACTCCACAGTAAACCCTCCTGTATTACACCTCCACACACACTCCACAGTAAACCCTCCTGTATTACACCTCCACACACACACCACAGTAAACCCTCCTGTATTACACCTCCACACACACACCACAGTAAACCCTCCTGTATTACACCTCCACACACACACCACAGTAAACCCTACCTGAATGGGAAATTACACTTTGTATTGTTTTGAACGAGTTTACGGTGGGAACGCCTAAATACCAACTGACGTCTTTATTACACCTCCACACACACACCACAGTAAACCCTGTTTCTCTGGCGACGCTACACTAGGGGGAGGTGTCAGCCAGTCAGTCAGGTCTCACACTGCACTGCCTGTCTCAGCCTACACTTCCAATGGCGCTCAGACTGAAATATGCTCCACAACTTGTCATTTCCGCTTCGCTTCGAGTCCCTGAAGCTGTAATCATGCAGCAGTAGCGTTGTCACGAGGTCCTAGCGTGAACGCCATGACTGGCTGTCTGGACACTCCTCTCACGTCTCCCTGTCTGAGTCACACACACACACACACACACACACACACACACACACACACACACACTGTCTGTCTCCTCAGTGTTTAAACACGCGCACACACACACACACACGCACACTGTCTGTCTCCTCAGTGTTTAACCACGCGCGCATCGCTACACACACATACATACACACACACACACACACTCTGAGGTTGACGCTGTAGGATATTTAACACTGGATCTTTAGCTGACTCCACAGTGACTCGACCCCTCACCTGCCTACCCAGAAGGCTGGTGTTTTTTTGGGAGGGAGTGGCGAAACCCCGAGCGTGTAATTACCGCCGTGGCTGTTGTTTTCCCAACAAAGCCTGTGTGCCTGGCACTGACCCAGTCTAAGGTTAGAGCAGCTTCAGGAAGACACAGAGACCCAGACATAACAGTCAGAACGCAGGCTCTCCCAGACACCACAAGGGACCTGCTGGCTAAATATGACAGTGATCTCACAGGAGAGGAGCCACACTGGCTTTAGTCACAACCACAGCGTAGCCATAACAAGGCAGACGTGCAGACGTAGCATTAGAAACCAAACAACACACCCCTCGCACATCCTCCCAGAGCGGCTGCACACCGCACGGGCATGACTGCACTCCCCCATATGGCCCCTCAGGAGGAAGGAGATAACCAAGTGAGGGAGAAAGAGAGAGGGAGGGAGGGAGAGAAGGAGAAGATGGAGGAAGAGAGAGGGAGGGAGAGAAGGGGAAGAGGGAGGAAGAGAGAGGGAGGGAGAGAAGGGGAAGAGGGAGGAAGAGAGAGGGAGGGAGAGACTTCCTCATAGGAGTTTACTTTGGCCACGGCCCCTGTGGGAACGGAGTGTGGAGCGATAGGGAGGGGCCGATCTAGGGAGGGCAGTGGGACCACAGAGGAAGCACTGAGCTGGAGGAATGTATGTCTGAAGGCCAAGTACAGCCTCCTCTTAAAGAGTCCATTCAAGCGTTGCCCTTTTCAACTGGCCATTGTAGGAAGCCTCTTTGAGGAGCCGTAATGAGGAACCATTAAGTAAACCTGTAGGCTAAACAGGGGTTAACGGCGCCCAGGGCTGCCATGCTCTATCTGGACTCGCGTAATGGTGTGATAACATGTTCACATGGTAAATCCATCTACAAGCACTATACCTGTCAACAGACACATGGATCTAATGTGTTCGTAGAAGACCTATCTGACTGTTAGAATGGTATATAGCCATAATATGGCAACCGAAGTATAATAAGCTGACATGCACTGATATACATCAGCCAATCATTGGTATTGGGACGATTATGGGCAGCTAAATAATTCTGTATTGTCAGCTGAATTGAATGCACACTGATGAGCCAGAACATTATGACCAACTGCCTGACATGCTGTTGGTGTTCCGCGTGCTGCTAAAACAGGACAACCCGACGAGACAAGAACTCTACAAGGACTCTACATCAGATCCTTCATGTCCTGTACGTTGTGAGATGAAGTCAAGGTGGATGAGACTTGGTCCAGCACATCCCATAGATGCTTAATCGGATTGAGATCTGGAGATTTTGGAGGCCAGGGCGACATGGACTGATGATGTTCCATGAAAGGATGTACATGGTCTGCAATGGTGTTTAGGTGTGGGACTAGTCCAATTAACCTCCACATCAATGCCCATGCCACGGATTCTCCAGCTTAACATTGCCCAGAGCATCTCATTGCCCAGAGCATCTCATTGCCCAGAGGGTTAGGGTGCCATCACGTCCCCAGGTATACAGTGCACACGTACACAGTCGTCCATCTGATGTAAATCTATACGGGACTCATTGGAGCAGGTGACTTTCTCCCACTGTAGACACTTAGATAATAGACAGGTGTCCTCGTGGACGTGTCGTCTGACCGATCTGCAGCCATGTTCATAATGTTTTCGGGGAAATCGCTAACCTTTGTATGATTGAACTCGTAATTGAAGGATTATCATGACAAAAACATCCTTACTGGCTGTGTTATACTAATATTGACTATTGGAGCCAGGAGCTCTCTGATTGGTGCATCCCCAATAATATAATACTGAACAGTTGTTTTAGTTTGTTTGACACAGGCTCAACCAACAAATGTATTTCCTTTAAAGTGTTTGTATGACGCTAAACGCTTCTATGACTCACACATCGGCGTTAAACGCAATTCATTGAATTTTGTCAGGGCCAGCTCTTCACAGTTTGAGAGTTTTATTCCTGCCATGTTATTATCTTCAAAAGAAGTGATAACACTGTTAATGCTTCAGCATTTTCTCATTTAAAAAAATCTAAAAACAAAACACGAGTGTGTGTGCTCAGCCAGGCGGCGGGACCAGAAATAGTTCCCCCCAGCTGAGCTTCCCCTGTCTTACTACAACCACAGCGTACTGCATGATGGCATGGCATTAAGCAAAGTGCACAGCAAGAAGACACAACGGTGTCATATTTCAGACTCCCAATGCCTACTCAACGCCTCACTTTAATCCCTAGATTGGAGTGTGCTTACGTGGTCTCTGTCTCGTCCAAGGCCACACCAACTGGTACAGCACAACCAATAAACAGCCTTAGTGGGAAGTGTGAAATCCGTATCGGACAGAGGCCGGCCGAAAGGGCTCTGCGTTCCTGAGGAAAGTTATAAATGTCTACATGTTGCTTGTATGCTTGTGGTTTGTGTGTGTGTGTGTGTGTGTGAAGAAACGTCCCCTGATTTATATTAAGCTGACGGTCACCTTTCTACTGACAGCTGAGCTGATTGGTCGGCCAAACGCGGGGTCGCGTGCACCGGACACAGAGCGAGCAAACCTCTGAGCCAGTCTAGACATGAATATTCTCCCCTTATCATTGGTCTGGTCTGCGCCAATGCGGCAATGATGACTGGGCCCGACTGGCGTGACAACGGATCTAGGGGAGGTGAAGGACTGGCGTGAGAAGACGCCAGCCTGGCAGGGAAGCAACCTTTATTGGATTGTACTAATAGCCTTTGTGCTTGAGACTTAAAGAGGTCTTAAATGAAGACAGGACGAACCTGAAAATATCTGACCGACCGCATCTGACTGAGGTGTGTGACACAAATAGCCCAGTAGAGGTGGAACGCGTTCTATCAATACATCACTCCAGGATGTCACTCTAAGAGAGCTGCCCAGTAGAGGTGGAACGCGTTCTATCAATACATCACTCCAGGATGTCACTCTAAGAGAGCTGCCCAGTAGAGGTGGAACGCGTTCTATCAATACATCACTCCAGGATGTCACTCTAAGAGAGCTGCCCAGTAGAGGTGGAACGCGTTCTATCAATACATCACTCCAGGATGTCACTCTAAGAGAGCTGTAACTGACCCAACCAAATGGTAGGATAACTGGACCTAGAAACAGAGGAACCGGTCACCATTTAATATAACTGAAGTTACCTGGACAACTGTGTCCCAGGCAGACAACTGCACTTATCACTAGGAAGAAGCAAATCCCATTCAAGTCAAATAGACCAAAACAATGTCACACGCCTGTACTCCAATCTAATTCTGGCCCAAACAACTGGTGTTGGTGATCAATACAGGAAGAGGGCAGATTACTCAGGGTTATTCAAACACGGCTAAAAATGATGTGACAAAGATATTACTTCTATCCAAGATATATTTGGATGTAAAATGTTCTGTGAGCTACGTGTTTATTTAGGCAGACATGGCGTCACATTCACTAAAAAACATTATGGACATGGCTGCAGACGGGTTAATGCCAACAGTATTTCCTGATGACTGAGGTTTATTTCAGCATTATAACGCACCATGTCACACTGCACATATAGTTTGGGAATGGTTTGAGGAACATCATGAAGAGTCCATGTGGCCCTGGCCTCCAAAATCTCCAGATCTCAATCTGATTAAGCATCTATGGGATGTGCTGGACCAACAAGTCACAAACTTACAGGACTTGAAGGACAAACCATGAAGCCAGAGGGCCTGCTGGTTGGTTAGGGAGAGAGACAAACCAGGAAGCCAGAGGGCATGCTGGTTGGTTAGGGAGAGAGACAAACCAGGAAGCCAGAGGGCATGCTGGTTGGTAATGGAGAGAGACAAACCAGGAAGCCAGAGGGCCTGCTGGTTGGTTAGGGAGAGAGACAAACCAGGAAGCCAGAGGGCATGCTGGTTGGTTAGGGAGAGAGACAAACCAGGAAGCCAGAGGGCATGCTGGTTGGTTGGAGAGAGACAAACCAGGAAGCCAGAGGGCCTGCTGGTTGGTTAGGGAGAGAGACAAACCAGGAAGCCAGAGGGCATGCTGGTTGGTTAGGGAGAGAGACAAACCAGGAAGCCAGAGGGCATGCTGGTTGGTTAGGGAGAGAGACAAACCAGGAAGCCAGAGGGCATGCTGGTTGGTTAAGGAGAGGGAGAGAGACAAACCAGGAAGCCAGAGGGCATGCTGGTTGGTAATGGAGAGAGACAAACCAGGAAGCCAGAGGGCATGCTGGTTGGTTAGGGAGAGGGAGTGATATGACCTACCCTATATTGCATTCCTGTATTATATGCTAGTGAGGCTCTGAAGGGCAAAATACACACAGTCACAGTAAACCTCCTGAAAATGATGCACTGCCAGTGGCGGAGATTTGGGCAGAAATCTGAGTTACAAGCCTTAAATTAGGATTAAACTCAATCCACAGAACGGCAATTTCTTAATAAAAAACATTTTTAGCAAATTTGCAATAATAACACAAACGGTGGTCATGATCAGTTGATTAGAATAAAATGCAACAAACAGGATGTCTATTCCATAATAGTGGAAGCTTCCTTACACCGTATCTATGACAACAAAACACATTTGGTCTGTTCGGTGAACATGTATGTTTTCCATTGAAGAGAATAATCCCACTCTGTTTCAGTGTGAGACTAGGTTGTCTTGTGAACGTTAAGAGTCCATCATTCATCCTATCCTCTAACGAGTCCCGTCTGGGAACCAGAGTTTCCACACATTAGTCAATCTGGCCCTTCAACTTGACAGACAGTCTGTTCTACTGCGGCAGCACTAAAGCAAGCACACACACACACAGCCCCTGTCGTGACACAGTAAATCCAGTGTCGGACTGCCTGAGTTTTAATCCCATAGATTAGTGCTAATGCCGAAGCAATGGAGGCAGATAGACGATTAAAATCTTGAGTGATAACCTCCCGGCTGACAACCTCACGGCATATAACCTCACGGCATATAACCTCACGGCTGATAACCTCACGGTAGACAACCTCACGACTGATGACCTCACATCTGATAACCTCACGGCAGATAAAATCACGGCTAATAACCTCACGACAGCCCAAAAATGTTCCAGGTCCCAGGTGATATAGATTCGAACGCACAGTGAGAACGCCTTTGAACAGGTCAGTGTTCCAGTTGAGGTATAGCTACTTCCTGAAGTGGGAGTCAGTGTTCCAGTTGAGGTACAGCTACTTCCTGGAGTGGGAGTCAGTGTTCCAGTTGAGGAACAGCTACTTCCTGAAGTGGGAGTCAGTGTGACCGCGGCACTGTTTGTTTGACTGCCAATTCCCGGGTTCACAATTCCTGTTCAAACTGAACTTACACTAACTCTGGCGACAGATTTGGGGATAGAAACATCTTGTGAATCTCATCATCTTTCAACACAATTTTATCTAGTTCATGTTGCGTGGAGGACAATGAGTCAACATGACACTTGGTTCCTAGAAACTTGGGCTGAACGATTAATTGCATTGCGATAATATGAAACGCTGTTATGAAAATGCAAAAGGCTGCAATTAAATTTTTACAACGGCCTCAGGCTTGAGAGATCCTGACACTAGGGAAACATTAGTGTCAAAAGAGGAACCCTACGTCAGTTGTGTGGGAATCGTTTGACAGATTGTGCAAACGCTGCCTCGCAAACACTGCTACCTTACTGCTACCTTACTGCTACCTTACTGCTACCTTACTGCTACCTTACTGCTACCTTACTGCTACCTTACTGCTACCTTAGCGCTACCTTAGCGCTACCTTACCGCTACCTTACCGCTACCTTACCGCTACCTTAGTGCTACCTTACTGCTACCTTACTGCTACCTTAGCGCTACCTTAGCGCTACCTTACTGCTACCTTACTGCTACCTTACTGCTATCTTACTGCTATCTTACTGCTACCTTACTGCTACCTTATTGATACCTTATTTTCCTGCACTTTGTGTGTTATGTTACCGACTGGAGATCAATGCAATCTACATGTTTACATATCATGTGGTAAAGCCACATATTTATTTTTTCTGCATTAAAATTTCTGCAATTTGTTAGTAACTTTTATTTTAATGTTTACGCCAGTCTTACTTGTCAGTGCTTTATGTTGTCATAATAATTATTACATGTTTACAAGACTGGAAGTTAAACAAATCAATATAATACTGTGATTAAAGTAGTTAAATAAGAATATGTGATTTATATCAATTCATGCATCACCCAATTTCATCATAACATATACAGTGATATGAAAAGTCTACACACCACTGATAACATACCAGGTTTTTGTGATGTGAAGAAATTTGACAAAGATAAATCATGTCAGTACTTTTTCCACCTTTAATGTGACCCAAAACGTGAACAATTCTATTGAAAAACAAACTGAAATCTTTGAAGGGGAAAATTGTACTTAACTTACAATAACCTGGTTGCTGTTCATAATTCCTTCCACACTAACTAAAGCCGCAGTTCCTGCTGAAGAAAAATAGCCCCAAAGCATGATGCTGCCTCCACCAGTGCTTCACTGTGGGTATGGTGTTCTTTGGGTGATGTGCAGTGTTGTTTTTGCACCAAACATACCTTTGGAGTTATGCCCAAAAAATTCAACCATGGTTTTATCAGACCATAACACATTTTCCCACATGACTTTGGGAGACTTGATGCTTGTTTTTGCAAACTTCAGCAGGGCATGAACGTTTTTCTGCGTACGAAAAGGCTTCCGTCTTGCCACCCTAACCCATAGCCCATACATATAAGAATTCAGGAAATAGTTGTCACATGTAGCACACAGACAGTACTTGTCAGAAATTCCTTCCTTTAATGTTGCCTGAAGGCCTCTTGAAAGCCTCCTTGACCGGTTTTCTTCTGGTCATTTCATACATTTTTGAGGGACGTCCAGTTCTTGATAAGTTCTTTTGCTCTGAGATGCAACTAAAAAAATCTCAGTAAAATCCTACTGGAACAGCTGACCTTTATTTTTGATTAATCAGAGTCACTTTAAAAGATGGCAGGTGTTTAATGACTTCTATTTAACATGAGTTTGAATGTGATTGGTTAATTCTGAACACAGCCACATCCCCAGTTATAAAAGGGTGTGCACAATTATGCCACCAGGTTATTGTTAGGTTTTTATTTGAAAAAAATCCCTCCCAAAGATTTCAGTTTGTTTTTCAATTGAAATGTTCACGTTATAGGTCATATGGAAGGTGTATAAGTTCTGACATGATTTATCTTTGTCTCATTTTTTCCACATCCAGTCCTGGCCTACGAGAAAGAGCAGTTTGTGTTTAATCTATCTAATATAGTGTTGGTCATACTATACAAGTATGTATTTGCTTGTCTATTTCTTTGTTGAATAATACAGAAGATACAGGGCTTAAAAATAATTACGTATTAAATTGCAATATTGGTAAAAGAAATATCACAATGACATTATTTTCCTAAATCGTTCATCCCTACTAGAAACCCTTGTGTTTAAAAGCCTGTGCTTGTGCTCTTCCCCTCAGCATGGTTCTATCTGGGAATACTCCCCCACCCAGACACTATCTATCAGTCTATAGCACACTTCCAGCCGGGCTCTGTTACGGACCACAACAGCAGTTCTCATTCACTAAACACAATCATTTTTCTAGTCCACGTCCTAAATGTGATCCGCAGTTTTATAGAAAGTCAACATTGTCACCGTCACCTTGCAACAGCCTGCATGTAAATCTGTGCAAATAGACAAGATGAGACAAATCAACTGTACTGCAAAGGGAGTTAGAGGAGGTACAGAGGACTGGCGTGGTGGTTGACCTGCGGTCTGGCCTGAGCTGGTAAGTTGAGTCTTATGACCACATGGTCTCTTGCAGTGTAATTTGGAGCAGGGCAGGTGGCAGATTTATTTGGGAGGATGAAGGTGAGGGCTTTGGGGGGGAAATGCCAGGGAGGTTAAGAGGTGTTAGGGGACATGGAGAGGGGGGCTGTCAGGAGGGAGGAGATCATAAAATGGTGTTGGAGGGCGGGGTAAAGAAAGGGTCAATGCCCAGGGTCCCACATGGGGCCTCCTGACACGGTGTCTGCCACGTGAACCCGGCCGGAGTATAGGCTGAACCGGTCAAATAGGAGGTGATAGGCTGAACCGGTCAAATAGGAGGTGATAGGCTCAACCGGTCAAATAGGAGGTGATAGGCTGAACCGACACGACAGATCCCGGTCACATTTACAGACGCCCTTCGTGCTGTTCTTTTACAACGCATGCTCAGTGACAGGTACAAATGCAGCAAAAATGTAACACGCTTCCAACACGGGAACTCTGTAACATTCCTAATTGCCCGCATGGGCTGTGACACCGTACACCGGGGAGGTCGGGAAAAAGCATCGGAATTGGTCACGGCTATTTTCAGTTTTAAGTATGACCTCTTGAACATAGTGTTTTGTAGTGTTCTGACCAACAAAAAAGACACGCATGGAAAGAGTGCTAATGGCTCCGTGGAGGATGACGGGAGACTTTCTAAATGCGAAGCTCTATGCTCACAGAGCACTAAGGAGAGCCAGCGTGTGGCTGCGAGGCTGAGTGGAAATTAGAGTGCCGGGAAAAAAAACAGTACTCCCAAATCACCGGGATAATGTGTGTGTGTGTGCCGCCGTGTAAATGCCCACCAATTTTCCCAAAATACATTGCGATTTATGGTCAACTGGTCTAGTGATTTCTACGTAAACCAGGCGCACACACACTGCTGCTTTGTTTAGGGAGCAACGTTTGGCGGAGATCAAATAGCGCTTCACTTGTTACCACTCGCTCAAGGAATTGTCTTTGAGGGAAACGGGGGATAAAACCACCCACAACATCCGTTCCTCAGATCGCACATTCCATGCTGTCCTCCCACCCCCAAACACCCCAGAGAGGAAAGCACGATCTGCTTACGAGAAATATGAATGAGAGGGCCTGGTCACGGAGCCTCCATAAAATAAATAGAGTAGGAGTTCTAAAATGGAAGGCTGGGAGGAAGGGGGGCGGGACTGGACGGACCACAGCATCACTCAATTCACAGCAAACGCTCCGCTTCGTGACCCTGAAAATACTTGGAAATTTATTTTTCCTGGACGGTTTCATTGCGCTCTTCTGAGTCCGGGGCCAATGTTTTTTCTCCATAGCAACCACTAAACAGTGGAGCAAGGCTAAGCTCTGACTCAACAAACAGAATTCGACAAAATACACATTTCGATTGCCAGGGTTCCCCCCCCCCCCCGAAGCAGAACAGGGCAGCAGATACTCTGCAGATACTGACTGCAGACAGGTTTTAGTAAAAGCAGGATCGCTCACGGAGACGTGCAGAATTGAACTCATGTTCACGACCGCCGGTCGCCATTGTATGTTATCCGTACGGTGCCTCGTTCTCCAAGTGCCAGTTGTGTGGTTTTGTATGAAGCAGTCCTGTTTCCCATTTCCCATGACGGGCAATGGGGGAACAAAGTTGTCCGGGGAAGCAGACGTGACTGTAGCTTAGAGCGTCCCAGACCGGGCCCCTGAAACCACATTGAGATAGGCCAGCGTTCCATAGGTGTCTCATGTGTCCCTCTAAGCCATAAGGGCGGAGGCGGTTTGTGGCCCTGAAGCGGATTACAAGCAATCTAGCACGGGCCGGGTGAGATGGCCTGTTCACTCAATGGCCCCCTGGGGTCCGGTCCTAGACGCACATGACCACACTGATGTCAGCTGGACTAGCAACCCTCCCAACCCCCAAACCAACCCCCTCGCCCTTTTTTCTTTCAGCAAATCCAGTCAGAGCCGGTGGCTGAGCGGTGACCAGCGACCGTAAACAGCTGCCAAGCGCCTGCAGACAGACCCAACCACCATGAGTCTACTGGACCACAGCCTGATGCTAGCCTATGTATTTAGCCCAGGGACAGATGCAGCTACTTTTATTTTGCTCGGGATTTCTCAACACATCTACTATTTAGTCCAGACAATATACTGATGTGAATAGATACATTTTGAGTCCAAATTGAAATCTCCCTTTTTGGGACTATGTTTCGCACTGACTGTTTCTGTTTTTAAGAGCTCTAGAAGATCAGTGATCCCATGCTGTCAACCTCCACCCACCTGAGATGAATCACTCATCGTTCATACGCCAGCCAGCAGGCAGAGGAATTAGACAACAGTCATCGTCCGTGCCCTTCTTGTCTTGACTAGTTAAGGCGGTACCTTATAGAAACAGCACAATTCCACGACACAGTAACAGAACACTGGTGCACCGGGCTTGGACCTTCAGCTGCTCCCTGGGCTGTGGGAGCTGCTCCCTGGGCTGTGGGAGCTGCTCTCTGGGCTGTTGGAGCTGCTCCCTGGGCTGTGGGAGCTGCTCCCTGGGCTGTGGGAGCTGCTCTCTGGGCTGTGGGAGCTGCTCCCTGGGCTGTTGGAGCTGCTCCCTGGGCTGTGGGAGCTGCTCCCTGGGCTGTGGGAGCTGCTCTCTGGGCTGTTGGAGCTGCTCCCTGGGTTGTGGGAGCTGCTCTCTGGGCTGTGGGAGCTGCTCCCTGGGCTGTGGGAGCTGCTCCCTGGGCTGTGGGAGCTGCTCCCTGGGCTGTGGGAGCTGCTCTCTGGGCTGTTGGAGCTGCTCCCTGGGCTGTGGGAGCTGCTCCCTGGGTTGTGGGAGCTGCTCTCTGGGCTGTGGGAGCTGCTGTGATGCACTTTACTAACTGTGAGCAGTGTGGTTAGCTCACTCTATCAGACATTACAAAACACAGGCTGGAACAAAGTAGCACATTATGTGTGCGGTGTGTGTGTGTGTAGTTATTATGTGTGCGGCGTGTGTGTAGTTATTATGTGTGCGGCGTGTGTGTAGTTATTATGTGTGCGGCGTGTGTGTAGTTATTATGTGTGCGGCATGTGTGTAGTTATTATGTGTGCGGTGTGTGTGTAGTTATTATGTGTGCGGCGTGTGTGTAGTTATTATGTGTGCGGCGTGTGTGTAGTTATTATGTGTGCGGCATGTGTGTAGTTATTATGTGTGCGGCGTGTGTGTAGTTATTATGTGTGCGGCGTGTGTGTAGTTATTATGTGTGTGTGTGTAGTTATTATGTGTGCGGTGTGTGTGTAGTTATTATGTGTGCGGCGTGTGTGTAGTTATTATGTGTGCGCTGTGTGTGTAGTTATTATGTGTGTGCTGTGTGTGTAGTTATTATGTGTGCGCTGTGTGTAGTTATTATGTGTGCGGCATGTGTGTAGTTATTATGTGTGCGGCATGTGTGTAGTTATTATGTGTGTGCTGTGTGTGTAGTTATTATGTGTGCGGCGTGTGTGTAGTTATTATGTGTGCGGCGTGTGTGTAGTTATTATGTGTGCGCGTGTGTGTAGTTATTATGTGTGCGGCGTGTGTGTAGTTATTATGTGTGCGGCGTGTGTGTAGTTATTATGTGTGCGGCATGTGTGTAGTTATTATGTGTGTGGCGTGTGTGTAGTTATTATGTGTGCGGCGTGTGTGTAGTTATTATGTGTGCGGCGTGTGTGTAGTTATTATGTGTGCGCTGTGTTTGTAGTTATTATGTGTGCGGCGTGTGTGTAGTTATTATGTGTGCGGCGTGTGTGTAGTTATTATGTGTGCGGCGTGTGTGAAGTTATTATGTGTGCGGCGTGTGTGTAGTTATTATGTGTGCGGCGTGTGTGTAGTTATTATGTGTGCGGCATGTGTGTAGTTATTATGTGTGTGGCGTGTGTGAAGTTATTATGTGTGCGGCGTGTGTGTAGTTATTATGTGTGCGGCATGTGTGTAGTTATTATGTGTGCGGCATGTGTGTAGTTATTATGTGTGCGGCATGTGTGTAGTTATTATGTGTGCGGCGTGTGTGTAGTTATTATGTGTGCGGCGTGTGTGTAGTTATTATGTGTGCGGCGTGTGTGTAGTTATTATGTGTGCGGCGTGTGTGAAGTTATTATGTGTGCGGCGTGTGTTTATTTATTGCGACAGGGCATGGTGAGCTGCCAGGTTTCACTTAGCGTCTCTGTCTAGTCTGTCTGCCTGTCTGTCTGGTCAGTCTAAGCGTCTCTGTCTAGTCTGTCTGCCTGTCTGTCTGGGCAGTCTAATGTGTCTGTCTGCCTGTCTGTGTGCACTGCCTGTCTGTCTGTCTGGTCTATCTAACTTGTCTGCCTGTCTGTCTGTCTGGTCTATTTAACTTGTCTGTCTGTCTGTCCGTGTGTACTGCCTGTCTGTCTGTCTGGTCTATCTAACTTCGTAGCGAGCAGAGAGAGCTCTGCCGCAGGGAGGGGTGGCCTAGCACAGGAACTCAATAATAACTTTCAGCAGTCTAGCCAGGAGGCTGGAAGCCCAGACTGTGGCTGTTCCCCCCCCCCGCTCCCTCCCTCTGCTGGGCCCCACGCTCCTCCCTCCCTCGCTCCCAACCTCCCTCATCCTGGCCTGTGTTTGCTCCACAGGACTGATGCATTTTACAGACAGGCCAGCACATCTCTTAAAGAGATACAGGCCACATTTTTCTCCCCTGAATCACTGCAGAGGACGCGACCACTAACTCAAAACAGAGGGCATAATTCCTGGGACCTCAATCAAGGATCGGCCCGTCTCTTAATCTCTATATTTCCCTCTGAACTCGAGGATCGGCCCGTCTCTTAATCTCTATATTTCCCTCTAAACTCGAGATCTCGACGTGCAAAGTGGAAAGGAAAACGCGCTGAAATATGCAAAGAGGCTCTCAGTAGATCTCAGGCAGAATTCCTTCCCTGAAGCAGCTTAGAAGAGGATTCTGATGCTTTCCTTTAAAAAGTCGGAGAAGGGCTTGTCAAGTGCAATCAGTGGCCTTGAGAGTGTATTTGATGGCATTATTATGATAATCATTTGGGACAATCCAATAAACTTCATCAGACAGACTTCAAAAACAGACCGAAGCCACCCCCAGTTAACGCGCCTCCCTCCCCCCAAATCCCCCCAGCCATAAAATGTGTCTCTGCCCCCTCGTCAATCGACACAGATTAGACTGCTGGTTCACGGAGGGAGCTGAATGTGTGTCACAGTAAGCGCAGTTACGTAGGTCCACCAGACAAATATGCATTCAGAGTGATGTGGTAAAGGTCTGGCGGCCGCAGATATGCCAGGAAATGCCTCACCACAGTGCTGAGAGGAGACACATCCCAAGCCTGCTTCAAATATGGTCCAATGTCACGTTTGGATGACAAGAAAGGACACTACAGGCAAGTATTGTCTGTTCAGCTGTATGTTAGGCTGTATACCACAGAGAGAAGACCCAACGTGGTCGTGTGCATCTGACAGACACAGGGAACACAGGGAACCGACACAGGGAACCGACACAGGGAACCGACACAGGGAACCGACACAGGGAACCGACACAGGGTACCGACACAGGGTACCGACACAGGGAACCGACACAGGGAACCGACACAGGGAACCTACAAGGGCGTGTCTGCCAAACCAGCTTTCATTAGTCTGCCGTCAGCGTTTCTCTACTCTGCATGGGGCCAATTTATGTGGGAAACTGGGGTTCTGGAAACTCCAAGACAGACTGGGGAAAGAGGTTAACCTGCCCCGGAGTTAATTATAATAACGATCATTAAAAATAGGAGGTGGGGCAAACATGAAGACATCTCTGAATTTGCATTAGGACATCTGAACGTCCAGGATATGTGTAGTGAATGGGCTGCTCTGTCACAACCAATGTCACAATGTGTTAATTGAACTTAAGGGTCAGCCGATCTAGCTACAGTTTAACAAAAGATGTAGTCTCTCTGGGAGGTATCGGTGACAGAGTCAGCGCAGAACCCTAGCCGCCCACTGGAAGGAAACACCAATCTGGAAAACTAATAAGCAAAAGCATCCAGGTAGGGACTGGCCAACAGGTTCCACTTCAATGCTCTTAATTCACGAAGAAAAGACATTCAGAAGCACATAACTGAAAAGGAGTGTCCGCAGCTTAAGCAAATATGCACCTAACTATTCCTCTCAGCTTGATGTGTAAAGAAAACAGGTCGACTTCTATTACCTTGTATTTATTATAAAGCCAACCAGACTGGGAGGTCACAGCCTGTTTAAACAGACACGTCTGTCTGGTCATTACTCAGTAGAACTCGAAGGTGACGCATACCCAAACAACACCAAATCATCGCTGGTGTTTACGCGTCCACATAAAGCTGCACCAGGTCACTGAGGGCTGCTGCTCTACCAGAGCCAACAAGCAAATAGCAACGGTGAAATGACAAACAGCACAATGACATACAGCACAATGACGAACAGCAAAATGACGAACAGCAAAATGACGAACAGCAAAATGACGAACAGCACAATGACAAACAGCACAATGACAAACAGCAAAATGACATACAGCACAATGACAAACAGCACAATGACAAACAGCCCACAATGACATAAAGCAAAATGACGAACAGCACAATGACGAACAGCACAATGACAAACAGCACAATGACATACAGCACAATGACAAACAGTACAATGACAAACAGCCCAATGACATAAAGCAAAATTACATACAGCACAATGACAAACAGCACAATGACATACAGCACAATGACATACTGCACAATGACGAACAGCAAAATGACGAACAGCAAAATGACGAACAGCACAATGACATACAGCACAATGACAAACAGCACAATGACATACAGCAAAATGACATACAGCACAATGACAAACAGCACAATGACATACAGCACAATGACAAACAGCACAATGACATACAGCACAATGACATACAGCACAATGACAAACAGCACAATGACATACAGCACAATGACAAACAGCACAATGACATACAGCACAATGACAAACAGCACAATGACAAACAACCTGCTAAGGAAAAGCAACAAGAGCACTCGTAATTCGGGTTCGACAACATTTTGGCCCAAATATTCACTGTGCAGAGCTGGATATTAACGCTTATCCACGTTAAACAATAAACGTTTTATAAGGACAAGGTACACTGCTTTTTTACAAAAGGAAAAGTGAAACACATCCTTATTTATCACCAATTACTAAAAATGCATGAGCTAAACAAATTCAGTAGCAAGTTGGTAGCCCTTTGAAACACTGTTTTTGTATGTGTGTCACACTGCGATTTGACCTATTTGAATTTTCAAACATCGTATTACGAGAGCTTAAGATAGTTAACATCATTCTCTAATCAAAAGTGTATGCAGGTTGCGATTTCTAGCACACAGACACAATCTGAGAGCTGTTTTACACGTATTTTTGTCATTTGTTTAATAGCTGTGTATTTTTGTATTCAACAACATGCAGTGGCAGCCAGACACTTTTTGTAGTATTTTAATTATAGTTTAAACTTCAACTGCTAGCAAAGACTTGTTGGATACAGACTAGCAAGTGACAAACACATTCTCTATCATCGGAAAGCCCGTTTTGTGTCACATCTGATATTTAATTCACAGTTAAGGTTCTAATAAAGTTAAAGGACATTTTGCAATATACAATGTTACTAACTGGGAATACATGAATCAAAATGACAATGCATATCAATGTGTTATATTTTATATTATAGAAAATAATATGTCAATTAGTTTCAAAATGGTGAAAAGTCCAGGGGTTGTTACAGTTCATGGAAAAAGTAAATGTCAAGCCCTGTTGAGACAGTAGACCTTCTGTCATTTACATGTAAACTGCTGATAGACCCTAACCCTGTGCAACCAGTTGCCACCTCCCTTCACCTTTGGTCAAGGAATTTAGGAAACTAAAAGGGGGAAAAATGGGCAATGAACTTCTGACCTGTCTTATGAAGTCCGGAGGAAGCTCTAAAGCTCGGGGGCAACTAGAGTCCACCATCCTCTGATTCCCTTTTCCCTCAGTGTCGTACCCAGCCGTCCTATAAAAGCTCACTAAAACCTTCCTGCTCCCCTTTTTATGGCTACCAGATGGTAGGTAGGCCTTCCTGCCTCATGATTTGCCTCTCCAGTCTAGTAAAACCAGTCGACCTCTGCAACATAAAAACTGGCATTTATGAAAAGGGATCAAGAACAAAACACACAGGAACGCACGCCATCCTGCCACCGAAACAATCAACACTCTTCAGTCACATTTACTGAGAAGAGAATCTGAGCGCATGAATATGGGAGGCTTATTCCGACAAAATAATGTGGGGCCTACATCCAGGTAGAGTTAAATATGCCGGGGGGTTTATTCTTGTGCATTGGGTTGAATATAAGACCGTGGCAGCAGTAAGGTTCTCCCCCAAAAAAACAGGGAAACAAAACAAAAGCTGTAGTGACTATAGCTGGTCTAAGACCACCTCCCCCATCCTGACTCATGGTTCACTTCATGTTGTTCCAGTGCTCAGATCACTTCTAATATACACACTACCTAGACTAGAGAGATTTCAACGAGCACTCCCAATTCACTAACATACATTCTGTTCTTATTCCTCTGGTTTTATGAGCCGGTCATTTCATTGTTTTGGTCAAATGTTTTACCGAACCAAATATAAAATGGGAAACAACCAGAAAAACTTGAGCTGAACTTTTGACTGTCTCTAAACTGACTGGTTTAGTGGCTGTCTTGAGGTCAGTGAATTCGAAATAGGTTTTAAGAGAACGGACGCCTCTATATGAAAAAGGGAGGTCCAATCAATGGCTTCTTTTTACTGCTAATCAATTGAAGTCATTATCTGCTCTTTCAATAACAACTGCTTCCTCGTCGCCTCTTTACCTCAGATGGCCCTCCCCTCTCCTTTATTTGTTCTACCGGTTGGAAACTAACATTTATGTCCTGCAATTCAACCTGACCTCCTGGCAACCCCAGTCGCTAGCCCTGCCATAGCTGCCTGAACCATTAGTGCTAGCTGTGACTTCAGGCGAGTAGTGTGATAAAAGTTTTACTGTCTGTCCCGTCACTCTGCATGGCTTCCGTCAAAACGCCTGCTGGATTCTCGTCTATGACCTCTTCCTTACAGCTCCAAACATCCAGATAGTTACTCATGGGGGGGGGGGGTGGGGGGGGGGCAGGGGGTTGTCAAACACATGTTTTATAGGAGAACAACTGGGCTGATTTTGAAACAACGAAATGTGCTGAAAACGCACATTGTGTTTCTTACTGCATTTGGGTCACAGACGTTCAATTACCGTCTGAAAAGTGGTTAAAAAAAACACAAAAGCAACAGGATATAGATGGCTGCGGTTCTAATGTAGCGTGATCCAAATGTCTCTGGGCTTAGCTGTGTGTGTGTGTGTGTGTGTGTGTATATAAAGGGGGTTGGCTGGGGTGGGGGGTCTCTGTGCTGCTCCGTTTCCCCTGGACTGTCTGAGCTGTGGGCAGCCAAGCTATAGAACTGCAGCCTCAGCACTTCTCTCATATTCTCCCGTTTCAAGCCAAGTGAGAGAACAAAGGCACTGAGGCAGAGAGCTACGCTGATGCAGGGAGAATGGGGACGGACAGATGGGGACAGACAGACATAGACAGACAGACATAGACAGACAGACATAGACAGACAGACATAGACAGACAGAGATAGACAGACAGACACAGACAGACGTAGACAGACGTAGACAGACGCAGACAGACACAGACAGACGTAGACAGACGTAGACAGATGTAGACAGACAGACGCAGACAGACGTAGACAGACGTAGACAGACAGATGTAGACAGACAGACGTAGACAGACAGACGTAGACAGACAGACGTAGACAGACATAGACAGACAGACGTAGACAGACAGATGTAGACAGACAGACGCAGACAAACAGGCGCACGGACAGACAGTGTGACCTCAATAATGAGTGCTGCTACAGTCGGCCTACGAAAGAGTCCTCGAAGTTATTGGACAACGGAAAGTAACAGGAGCTGTTTTCCAGTCAGACTTTCTTTTTGCACACAGTTTGTGCTGGACTGGTGCTTAGTTTATCTGTTTTTGCTGAGAATAGAGCTTTAGCTCTTTTCTCTCTCAACCAGCTCGAAAGGAAACCGCAGCACGCCTGGAATTTAAACCGAAAGAAATGTATTGATACTGCAAATGACCTTGAACATAATTATGTACCGTTGAGGCCAAAGGAAACAGTCACTCAATTAAACACAGGAACCCATTTCCGAAGTCTGATTCGCAAAAGTTTCACAAACTTTCTCTAATTGGGCTGTTTGAGACATGCGTTGGTAAGAATGTCTTGTTTTGGGGAGCTGTTGGTAGGCTGACTGTGAGCTTGGGTCCATGTTCGTCATCGCCGGCTCCGCCCCATCAAGGCCCAGCCCTGTTCATCACTTGTTTTTCAATTTTAGCGATAGGGTGGAAATGACCTCAGTGCAGTAAAAGATGACAGGGGCGCGATCACTGCTCACCAGATGTGAGGAGAAAGAGGTGGAAGGAGAGAGAAAACCATTCGCCCAAAGAATTCACTGCACAAACCCCCAAGGAGCTCTGTGATTGTGGGTTCAAGTCAAGTTCCAGAGGTTTCTGGTCTATCTCAGCAGCACTAAGCCAGAGACAAGACAGCGTGCTGGCCTGATTACACACACACACACACACACACACACTGATTCACACACTGATTCACACAGATGCCTACTTACCCATACATACAAACTGCCAGACAGAAAGACAGACACCCTGACCAAAACCCCAGTGTCACTCAGTCCTCGCTCCGGTGCACCTGCCAGCCACACAAAAGCCACTTCCTTCCACTGTCCGGCCAGAGCCCTTTATACAAGTTAGCGCCGCTTTGCACTGCCACAAAGGAAGAGAAATTAGGGAGCCAGGCTGATGATAGGGCGACTAATCCCCTCTGAGTGACCCATTCTAAAGGCCGGCTGTACAGTGGAGCAGCTGAAAGGCCAAAATTAAATATGGACACGCGGAGATGAGCCCCAACAAGATCCCGTCCCAGGCCTAGGATCAGGCCAGTATTCTAGGCTCATAGGTCTGTGATGAGACCGTGTCTCTGTCAAGGATTCATCTGCAAGTTCAATACTGTAACCCAATATCGTAACATATTCACAGTGCTCCTATTTTCTGTGACATGAAACGAGAATGTTCCACAACGTAAAAGGCAACCTATATCCTAATCCATATTCCGTCTCCTCGTTCACCTCACCCCCACCTCTCTGGGGACCTCCCTTCATCTTCGCAGACGCCACATTACATTCAGAACGATCGGGTCACCGCAACTTCAATAGTCTGTCTTCGGTCTATACAGCCGATTAAGCTGCTGGTGCCAAAATTGAAAGTGATTATAACACAGTTTATGATGATAATCTGAAAAGCAGCTTGGAGATTTTTTTCCTTTTTTAAAGACGATGTGAAAGTGAACCTCTCCCCTGACGCCGGCCGTTTCCTTTCTTGCGACACTGAGCTCGTACAAACTGTTTGTGAAGAGATGAAGGATAAGTCTGTGCCATGGCTCTATTTCATGTCCCGACCTGGTGCCAACCGGATGCCCGTCAACCCTGCCGGCTCCCTAAGCTTGAATAAGCTGCCCTACCCTTATTTCACCAGAGACTGGGGCCACCTGTTTAAGTCTGGTCCCTGCATTGGGAGGACGTTTTCTCCATCTCTTACATGGAGCATGACGGGCCCGTAACATCTCCCCGTCTACGAGCATGTCTCTGGTAAGCCGGCATCGTCTTGTCAGCGATGGATAGGAATGAAGCAAGGATTAAAGGAGAAAGACAGAGCTCTGCTCCAGTGAATAATCCTCCAATGTCTGCAACGACGCCACGTTCTTGAAACCGGACATTTAAAATAAAATACAGTAATGGGGGTGACTGGCCCATATTGAATGAACAAGTCTAGACCCGTCCAAAACCACTAGAATACAGAGAGCTACACTAAATTCACTGGATATTGGAGCATGTCTGTGTAATTGCCGGCATCTCTACGCTGTAACGGCACATGCACTGCATCATTTCAAGTCAGGGACTCACAGCTTTTCACAAGCAAACGAAACCAGCACAGGGTCGTGTCTCAAGACGCCTAACAGGGCCGGTGATCTATCACTTTTACCAAACATCGACCTGCCACCAAATGTCGGCTGAGCGAAAAAAGGCAACGATCAGAGACCTAAAATGCAACGTCGTCACACCCAAGCTCTCCTGGGGTTATCATCCAGCTAGCTAGCAGATAGGGCAGGGCTCTTTTACCGGGTTGCCCTGATGCCACCGCCATCAGCAACGTCACGCCCCATTTGCAGAGGGTCCGGTCGGCGGCAAATGTACAGTGGAGGGCCCTCATCTGTCAGAAAACTCACTATCCAGAACGCCGTCTGGCAGTCGACCGGTCTGAGGTAAAAGCCTTGTGGGCTAAAAGGGATTGCCGAGGGCACGGAGGAGGTGGTAGGTCCATGTAAGGAGACCCATTGAACACGGTGTAGGAGGAGGTGGTAGGTCCATGTAAGGAGACCCATTGAACACGGTGTAGGAGGAGGTGCGTATTCTATAGGGAGGAGGAGGAGGAGGTCTCAGAGGAGGAGGGCTAGCCTACGCTCGGCGGTGAGTAAGACTGTGTGGGGAGGTCTGTCTGTCTGCCTGGCTGCCTGTGTGTGTTGTGCAGCTTAGCTCTGGCACGCTCCTCTCAGCCCACCAGCCAGAGAGAGAGAGATGGAGGGAGAGAGAAAGAGAGAGAGAGAGAAAGAGAGCATGAAGTTCTTATTTAGCACAGGAAGAGCAGCTCTGCTTAGCAACCACACTGGTCCTCCAATCACAGTCCTACTGGAGCCCGGGTGTGTCCTCCCTAACTGTGTGTGTGTAGACTGGGAGAAACAAATGCTGCTTGGGACACACGCTGTTAACAACATTCAAGATTCATGCTAACCAAGCTTTTCGACCTATGAGTTGTTTGTTTGTTGCTTTATAGCTGCCTGCTAAGAGTCACTTTTTCCTTGCCTTACAATGTCAAATCTGAGCCAATTAATCCTAGAATAAATTACGTATATCCTGGAGAGCAAGGAAGTGGCAAATCCTTTAAAACACTTTAAAAATGTTAAATTCAGTGACTGTAACGCAGCCCACGATTGGCATCGGCTACAACTGGTAGCACGATTTGCGAGTTATTATCCAACGAACCAGAGGCATGTACAAGATTTGGAACAAATGCTGTCTGAACATTGGAGCAGTCTGTTTCTGCGTGAGCTAATCCTCCAGATAGCTTTGGAGGTGGTTGGTGGGTGGAATGTAGGCGAGAGCAGCATGCCGATTTGTCATACAGCAGCGGCAGGCCCAGCATTTGCCTTCTCTGTTCTGACTGAAGCTAGAACAGTACAGCTGACCCCCGAATTTGGTTCGGCGGACCCAAAACCCGGACCAGCACTGCAAGTCGACTTAAAGACAGGCCATCGAAGATTCCAGTCAGCAGTGAATTCTAAAGAGTCTGTGAGTGGCTCATGGCCAGGTCAGAGAGGGGTGGTGGAACAGTACAGTTTCTTCATCTCAAGACACTAGACTCAGACAACCGTACGTTTATTTCCATCCTAATCGAGGCATTGCATTCCACGGTTGTTACAGCCAGAATTACTCGAATAAAACATCCACCTTCTTCGAATAGCAGTAAAAACCAATTTCTCCCTGTCTCCCTCCTACCAGATCGTGCAGACTCCACAGCAGATGGAGCCGTCTTAATCACGGAGCTCTTAATCACAAGGTTATCATCAGCGATGAATTGATCATAACAAACTGTCAAACCTCATCAAGGCATCTGTTCTCAGAATGACTACAGTCACACTGACAGCTAATCTACTCCTTCTCCACCTCCTCCACCACCTCCTCGCTAATCTGTATCTTCTATGACGAGCACACAAGCTTTTTTCGAGAATTGAAACGGCATCAAACAACCCTGTCTCAGCTTAATGATGCGTTGCGCTTTGCTTGGGGCTACAGTTTCGGTTCGAATGCAGGCCCTTGCACCAGACAGAAGAACTGACGCCAGACAATGGCAACTCGCTGCCCGGCATGGAACTGGATGCCGCTGACACTGGCAAGGCACAGCGAAGCGTTCCCTCACAGCTTTCCCACCCCGGGAGAAACTGTGAGTTTTGAGACCTTTCACCTACGCACCACCCAACGAAACAAGACATTAACAAAGAGGAATAGCTGCACTTCACAGCCTCTGAAAGGCAAGACTTGGAAACAAAGGAGGCGGCAGGTCTTTGGCACCGCATGGCCTGTGACGGAGCTCCAGCTGACGCCCTTTAAACATGGGGTCAGTCGGGGGAGAATGGAGAGTGTGACCCCAGCACGCCGCTCAAACACCCTTCTTTCAGACACACTGCCCCCCCCCCAGCTCCCCCCGCTGACCTTCAACCACAGAAAGAGATGATGCTCATCTAGAGGGAGGATCTTCTGGCAAGTCGGACAGGCTTTCATAAGGCTTTATGAAATAACGAGTTTAAAAACAGTCTGGACTGCATGTATAACCCATTGCAGTAATTGTGTTTTTAGGCCCAACAAACTTTATCAAGGGTTTATGGGATCTTATTCTCTGATAACTGAGATGAATGTAGCAGTAAAAAAAACACACAAAAAAGCATGTAACAACCTAAGTCCAATACCTAGTAACCGCGTCAAAAGAGGAATAGCACAAATGTAAGAAAATGTAAATGTGTCGACAAGCGCCAGTTTAAATAGTATAAAAACATCGGGTTGAGGCCGTGATTAAGCCGGGACTGGGTCTGGGCCTTAGCTGACCCATTTCAGGTTGGTGTCTGGTCAGTGAGGAGTAGTGTCGGGTCAGGTGGTGTTTAGACGGGTTGGACCGGGGGGCTGGGTGGGTTGCAAGTGGGCTGTCATGGCTGCACGGAGGTCATGGAGGTCACCAGACAGATGGGAACAGCAATGAGCCGGCAGTGAGCTCATTTTAATCTCCCAGCTGACCAGGGCATTATACAGGTCCGTTCTCACGCACACACTCACATACACACGCACACGCCTGAATACACACACGTGTTATAAAAGGGTACGCTCACACACACTCACATACACCCGCACACGCCTGAATACACACACGTGTTATAAAAGGGTACGCTCACACACACTCACATACACACGCCGGAATACACACACGTGTTATAAAAGGGTACGCTCACACACACTCACAAACACACGCACACGCCTGAATACACACACGTGTTATAAAAGGGTACGCTCACACACACACACACTCACATACACCCGCACACGCCTGAATACACACACGTGTTATAAAAGGGTATGCTCACACACACACACATACACACGCACACGCCTGAATACACACACGTGTTATAAAAGGGTACGCTCACACACACACACATACACCCGCACACGCCTGAATACACACACGTGTTATAAAAGGGTACGCTCACACACACACACATACACCCACACACGCCTGAATACACACACGTGTTATAAAAGGGTACGCTCACACACACTCACATACACCCGCACACGCCTGAATACACACACGTGTTATAAAAGGGTACGCTCACACACACACACATACACCCGCACACGCCTGAATACACACACGTGTTATAAAAGGGTACGCTCACACACACACACATACACCCGCCTGAATACACACACGTGTTATAAAAGGGTACGCTCACACACACTCACATACACCCGCACACGCCTGAATACACACACGTGTTATAAAAGGGTACACTCACACACACCACCACGCAGACATACCGTCTGGCTTGTAGACCATGCAGATATAACCACACGTTCAGCCTCAGAACAGACTACTCTGTTGATTGGTCGGTCCCAGGTTTGATGCTAATTTGTGTGGGCAGAACATAGGGATGAGAAATTACATAAATTGGTTTCACTTGAACGGGTTTAATATCCATTCCATTAAGACAGAACTATAAGAGTCTCCAGAGTCTGTTTCCCCTCTCCACTCAGTCACTAGATTAATGTAATTGCTCTTACCTCTTAAGGTACGGACAGCTATTGAACATTGGATGGAGTAGGAAAACTGGATTTTTCTAGTTTCACCGGAAACGCTACTTCATGCAATTTTCCTGCTAATAGGAGAACAGACAGGATTCAAAATGAAAACCCCTCTATTTTGCATACTGATCATACAAATGTCTTTTTTCGGCATATCACAAATATTGTACCCTTTTGTGCTCACTCGCACAACTTGTTTGGTCAGTGAGAAAATACTTATTTGGTGTAATATGAGATGAAACATCTGCTTGGTTATTATTTGTATTTGTTTATTTGCTGTGTCGCTGGCCATTATCAAGGAGCCATCTGGCCATTGGACTGGACACAAAAGCATCTGATTGGTCGCTTTCAATGGAGTGGGGGTGCGTGGAGTCAGCCTCCATGGACAGAGGTCAGGTGTCACAGAGGTCAGGTGTCACAGCCCTTTGACAACAGATGTCAAGGCCCCGCTGCACTAGGTCACATCTCTTCAATGAGAGTCTACAGCCTCTCCTCTACCAAGCTGCCCCCATCTGTATATTGGTTAACGGCTAAATGACCACAAACGCGGGATTCGATTCAAAGCAGACACAATGAACCTCTGGCGCTGTCGCCCCGGCGCTTTTGTACCGGGACAATGAAACCTCGAGGTACCGCTCTCTCTTGCTGCGTAGGAACCCTGTTTGTGCGTATTCAGCTGTGGTTCGGTGATAATAATAATGCAACTTCATTTTATTAATATCTCCCTCTACTCTCAAGTTTCCGTCTGGGACTAAAAACTCCAAAATAAGCTAAAGAGCCTTGTTGGTTAAGGTTGCCTGAATGTCAGGTTAGGACGGGCAGACGTACAGGATGCTGGTTGTGGTCCGAGCACTCAAACACCCGCTGACTTTAGCATGGGTCCTATGCAGGGCACAAGCGTTGACTTGTTGTTGTTTCCTAGGTAGCCAAGGCGAGTTGCTAGCGGCTCAGTTTGTCCGGCCCCTCTGCAGCTTCCCCTGTCAGATTGATGTATGGGAGGGCCAGTGTGCTGGCTCCCTAGGGACCAGGCCTGGCTGTCTGCTAACTGGGACAGTACTGACAGTGAACCACGGCAGGCGAACACACACACACACACACTCAACCCCCACCCCCGGGTCGGCCCGCCTGCCACAGCTCTGTCTGTGTGTACTCTGAAAGGCTGTTGGCGCTGCCGAGACCTCAGTTTAGGAAAATATGAAACACACTGCCCATATATCATATCCTGATGACTACACTTAGGAGACCGGCTAAACAAGACCCAGGTGGTCTTATTGACACAGGTGGTCCGGCCCGTTTACATAAATTAAAAATGTATTTAAAAAAGAAAAAGGAATAAGTACCCATGGTTTCTGCAGTGTAAGTAATTAATGTGGATTATGCAGAGGACAATTCAGAGCAATGATAGGATTAGTATAGTGAACAGAATCTCCCTGTTCTATGTGACAAAAGGCCCTTAAGATCTCTCTGTAGCTAATCATTAGTAATACAGCTGTACAGTAATAATGCAAACTGAATGTGAGATAGCTCTGATCCCAAACCATCACCATGGAACTCCATCCATATTCAACCATGTTTCGTATTAAAAACCCCCAGATTCATTTCCAACTGCGCAATTCACTGTGACGGTGGTATCTAAAGTCACCGAGAGAGACACGGAAAGGACAACTCCATTTTAGGGAGTAGTTGGTTCACCGTGATGACCCAGTGGTGTCCCAACAGTAGCAGGGTCCCAGAGAACAACTGCTGAGAGCTGAAGGAACCATCACGTCCTTTGTCCGTTGTCACATTTGTGACCCCCACTGGGAGCCAGCATACACCCAGGGGAAGTGGTCACCCTGAGTACCTGCAACCATCACCCACCCCGCAGTAAATGTACACACACACAAACACACACACACACACACACACACAGACACACACGCAGACACACACACACACACACACACAGACACACACGCAGACACACACACAGACACACAGACACACACCGACACACACACACACACACAACACCAGGCACACGCCTTATCTTGACCAACACTTCCTCACATACATCTTGCTAACCAATATCTTATTAAAACCTTATCCCCGTAACCCACCTTGTAATCCCATAATGGGTCCCCCTGACCCCCGTGGACACTAAATATCAGCGGGTGTATTTGTCATATGCAGATGCCCTTGAGCTACCATGGGGGGGTACCAGTGCCCCCCCCCTCCACCAGAGTGATATGAGTGAAGGGTTGCTCACAAATGATACATCTTAATGTGAATTTTAACCAACTACCTCTATATGTAAAGTGCATCAAGGTAAAAGTGAAAAAGGTCTAGATTGTGTGTGTGGAAATATGAATATATACAAATATTAATTAAAATATATATGTATACAACCCTATATAAGTGTGTGTGCATAAAATAGAACAGATTAATTGCTAAAAGTTTGGTCAGAGTTAGAATGAACGAAGGGATGAATAGTAACTACTAACAAGTCACTGTAATAGGGCCATTATGGAAACAGTGCAAATATGTGATTGATAAGCCATTACAGACGTTGCCTTTTAATACAAACTGGACGGGACTTACTCTGCATGATTTGTTTGAGAACTTGTTCACGAAGTCAAACTTGCTTTTCATTTGTTCCAGGTGCTTCTCCAGCCTGGCCTTCTCTTCTCTCCCCGTATAGTCCGGGTCCAGGAGCACATAGGCCCGCCAGTTGGCCGAGTCGAACCCCCAATGTACGGTCCTGTTCTCCAGCCTCTGGTGGCCATGGACCACAAACTTGTGAGTGGGGTACATGAGTCTGCAGTCCATGCATTGGATACAGGCTGCACTGGGACTGGAGTATAGTTCTGGGACAAATAACCCCCGGCACCTACCGAAACATTCATGGTACACTTTAAAGCTTTTCTCGGTTCTTTCCAACTCCAGGGAGCCAGACAGCTCCTTGCTGCGGTGAGGAGGAGAGCATCCCCCGTATATGAGGGCATTACAGAGGCGCTCAGCATCCGTCTGTGTGATCAGACCGCAGGATGGAGCAGAGAAGGGCAGGATGCCCACCACCTTGAGGATGTCCAGCTGGTCCCCGGTGCACCGGGAGCAGTAGATGTGCAGTTCGTCGCACACACAGTTGATCTGCTGAAGGGTGAAATCCCGCAGGACACTGTTCAGGATCTGCGGCAGACACAGGCGCTTCTCCCCTCCGACCACGAAACATGAAACCGGCTCCCGCTCCAGGACGGTTTGGGACCTCTCCGTGGTCCGATCGGACGGAATGAACAGTGGCCCCGACATCACGGGGGGTGTCTGGGCGGGCATGGACAGCATCAGATCGGCGGGTTTTCCATCTTTATTGAACAGGACCTCCTGGTGCCACCGAGCGGAGAACGCAGCCGGTCCTCCCAGAGAGCTCCTGGAGCTCACATGGAACTGCTGCAGAGTCTGCTGGAGTCCGGGGTGAGGCTGGAAGATGGACGGGGTTTCCATGGACGGGGTCTCCATGTCGGCGGGACTAGATACGCGATATATGGTGATATATGGTGATCAGTTGTCTCCAAAGCGACCCGAACACTTGGTAAGTCCGCCGCAGCGCATTTCCATGTCGCGACAGAATTGTACGACTGGGGCGATATCCGTTAAAACGAGTATTAGACTATAAGTTCAAAGAACAGAAAACTAGTTATGTCAGTCAAAAAATAACCAATGAAAGCAAAACCCGTCGGATCGGGCACTCAAAGGGCGTCAAAATGAATCAATGTTCCTGATCTGAAGTGCAGCGTATCTCTCCCAACCTGCTCCTGGAACATGTCTAGTCTGCGCAGGCTGCTGTACTCTCTGGCTCTATGTGAGTGAGTGAGCTGTACTCTCCCTCCCTCTCTCTCTGTCTCTCTCCCTCCCTCTATCTCCTCCCTCTCTCTCCCTACTCTCTCTCTCCCTCCCTCTCTGTCTCTCTCCCTCCCTCTCTCCCTCCCTCTCTGTCTCTCTCCCTCCCTCTCTCCCACTTCCTCCCCCCTCTCTCTCTTTACTCTCTCGCTCTCTCTGTAGCTTTAAGCCAATGTGAGTGAGTGAGCTGTACACCCTCTTCCCCCAACCTCGCTCTCGCCTCCTCCCTCCCTCTCTCTACCTCCTCCCTCCCTCTGTTTCTCTCTCTCTCTTTCCCTCTCTTTCTCTCTCTCCCTCCTCTCTCTTTCTCTCTCTCTCTCCCCCTCTCTCTAGCTCTTAGCCAATGTGAGTGAGTGTGTTGTACTCCCTCCTCCCTCTCTGTTTGTTTGTGTCTGGTTCAGTCATTGAATCCCTGCCAGGAATGTGACTGACTCCCCCGGCTGGCTGTTCCCAGAACGGGCTGTGCCTCCCCCTGCTACCATGGCAGCTGCAGCAGCAGACTCACAACCCAATAGAGCAGGTTAGGGTTAGAAATAGTGCACTCACTCTGGAACCCTCTGCAATGGACCTGGACTGGTAGAGTGGAGTCTGACCCTAATGGGACAAATACAGTCATTTAATTAACTACCACCACTAGTTCCAATGAGCCTTTATAATGCATGTAACACTTTTTATTTAATCCAAATGGCAGTTGATTCATTCGTTTATCGGGTTTGTGCATCCATATCTTTGAGAACTATTACAATATGTTGATTAGAAAACCAACCGGCCAAAACACCACTAGGTTTCCTTCCCACAGTGCTTAGAAACATTATTACATGTTAATCAATCCCTAACTTCCAAAGTATGTGATATTTCACAGCAGGCATCCTAACTGGTAACACTTTAAAATTACTATTATTAATAGGTAATTGAGTTCGTAGACATGTTAATATTGCTTCAATATACATTATTGGGCCGATATATACTCAATACTAAAGAATTTTAATTATTACATCATGCTTGGGATCATGTTGTAATAAATGTAACACAGCCTACATGTGTAAAAATAAATACATTTCTATGAATAGTTTAGAATTAGCAATTTATGTTTATTCATTACAGTTATTATAATGAGTTACCCAAACACGTACATTTTTAGCTGCCAAGTCTTAAACTGCTATTAAAGTGGCAAAACTGTAAAAAGTAAAAGGGGTCGAAAATTCTATATTTAGATGATGTGAAAAAAGTAGGAAATCTTTTTTTTAATGTGTTTTATTGTTGAGTATCAGAATAATACGTATTATAGGGTTATGGAATTCTAATAATCTACTAATGGTGAGACGCTTAAACAGATGTATAACACTATATAGGTATACCGCAATAATGAAGATAATGATTTGATTTAATGTCTATGAGATGATTACATTGTGTAACGGAGGTATTTTTCCTCTATGGAATTTTTATGTTGACAGGTTTTTCCTTTTTTCTCCGGTGTGTTCACGCGAGAACGAGAGTACATCCCGGTAGGAGAGAAGTGAGGAGTGTAACGAGGCAGAGTTGCGTGGTCGTGGCATGATAAGTGGACATTAATATACACCAAGGATAATCTAAGACAGTGATGCACGTTTAGATTAAGTGGAGTGAGTTTTTATATATTAATATCGTTGCGCGAAACTGCAGACGCAGTTAATGCAGAAGTTCGGTCGATTGCGTCATTGGACAGAGCGCAGTGTTGGAGACTGGCTGAGAGCACGAGAGAGTGTGGCTAGAGCCGTGAGTTCCATACCGAGCACTGTCGTATTCTGTCGTTATTGCGACCGAAAGCATTTCTTGTGAGAATCCTATTGTGTTTTTTTTGGTTCATCCAGTAACTGGGTCGGAGTGAGAAACACGGATCTCCTCCTGCAATCGATTTAAGTACACCTGTTAGTGCTAGAGAGTGCGCACGTGGACTGAGCTGCCCATTTTGTTCCAGAAATCTCCTGAGTTTTCCCGGGCCACGCTGAAACTTTTTTTTTTGTGTTTTGTATTTCACCCTGCCATCCATACGACATCTCACCGTCCCGTCTCAGCTGTTTTGTCGGCTCAAGTCATCACCAGTCATCACATCAGAGTTGTCGTCGCCAGAGACTGGTAGAACATTTGACACACACACACACACACCCACACGCACACAAACGGTTCACTGATGTGGAGTGGACAGGACTGAGTGTTTGTCTGAACTGAGTCAATGGGAAATGAAGTTATAAATTGTGTTATGTGAATTGTTCAAGTAAATTTGAGATTGTACATTGGGAATGAGTTATTTGGGTCGAACTATGAGAGTCATTTACATGCAGGGTTATATGTAAGCAATTTGTGCTCTACTGTAGACATCTATTTTGGGAAATACTCTTTTGAGGTGTTAAGAGTTTGGAAGTGTTAACCATTTAATGGTCTTCCAAGAAAACAAGAATTGTTTATTCTTTTATTTATTTTTTGTAACTTTTTGTTATTTTATTACATGGAAACAGATCATTCTAGCAGACACCTAACCTACTAGAGGAAGGGAAATAAATTATTAGTTGTTAAATTCATTTGACAGTTATTTCTGAACTTACCTTGGGGTAGGGGCGTCTCACTTACACTGTTAGGATTAGGTGGGTAGGGACGTGAATTTAAATGTATTTTTCACCACATGCACTTCAGGAAGCCACCGTATTGACATACACACCTGAAGCCTACACTACCTGCTCCTGTATTATATATTAAAATAGTGTAAGATAACACATATACACATAGTGTGCATATTGAGGCTCAAAGCACTAGAGCGAGGACTAAGATCCTTTCGCTTCTAAGTCTTCCAGGGTAACGTTTAAATTTTCCCCTACGAGGCGAGACTTACAGTCCCGTTACATTTGGCGTCACGAACAGGATAGAATTAGACTGTATTTACTTTTTTTGTGACACACGTCCCAGGCCTACAAGCTGAAGGATGGCAGAGTTTGAGGAACTGAAGAGGGAGATGGCGGAGATGCAGAGGCGGTTTTCTGAGCAGGCAGGAGCACTTGACCAAGCAAGAACCGAACAAAGAGAAGCCCTGTCACTAGCAAGAGCTGTCATCGAGCATCAAACCGCCGCTCAAACACCCCCAGCGACCATTTATATTCCCAGGGACAGGAAACTTCCGGAGTTCAGTGGCCGTTCGACCAATACTGGAGAGTTAAGTGTCGAAGAATGGGTTGCATCAATGAGATCTGCCTTCCAAGTTATGAGAGTACCCGCAGAAGATCGTGTAGAGTTGGCGAAACAGCACCTCAAAGGTGAGGCCAAAGCGACTGTGAGGTTCATGTTGGGTGAGGGTGAAAAATCTACCGATGATATCTTTCAGGTCCTACTAGACACCTATGGAGACAAAGTGCCAATTGGAACCAGACTGAAAGATTTCTACGAACGAAAGCAAATGCAAGGTGAGACAATACGCTCATACGCATATGACCTACAAGAGAGACTCGGCCGAGTTCAGCGCAGAGAGACAAACCGAGTTCCAGAGGCCGAAAGTGTGTTAAAGGAACAACTTGTCCTGGGCCTTCGAGATGATTTTCTGAGGCGTGAAATGAAAAGGCGAGTTAAAGAAGATGCAAGGTTAACTTTTGTTCAGGTAATGCAAGCCGCAATCACTTGGGCTGAAGAAGAAGAGAGTCAAATGCTGGACATCCCCAAACCCAGCACCCGTGTCAGAGTAGTAAGTGCTGATGCAGAACAAGCTTCCTCTACGTTAACACTGGAAAAACTGCACGAAGCTATACAGAAGATCGCCACCCGTCAAGATGAACTTTACCAAGCAGTACACGGTAATGGCAGGGTACAATTTCAACAGAACCGCCCAAAACGACAACCCCTGAGGGACAATGATGGCCGATACATCTGTTACTCATGTGGTGAACCTGGGCACACTAGCAGGCGCTGCTCACTAGGTGTTGAAGCCGCTAAAGTGACTGATCAGTCTCGACGTTCCACAGGGATGGCTGGAACTAACATAGGGAGTGTTCCATCAAGTACAGCGCAAACCAGCCCTGGGCCATCTATGATAAGAAGTCATACAGCTGAATGGACTGAGGAAGTGTCAGAGACGTTGAAAAGTGGTGCATTTGGAGATTGTCTGACTGTTGAAGTTAGAATAGCTGGTGTCAAGACAAACTGCTTACTGGATACAGGCTCAGAAGTGTCCACTATTACCGAGTCACATTTTAGGAAGCACTTCGGAGAACAAGAGCTGAGACTGTCATCTGCTCAATGGGTTAGACTCACCGCAGCTAATGGGCTCGACATTCCTGTTCTGGGATGTTTGCAAGCTGACGTAGAGTGCATGGGGAAGGTTCTCCCGGGGAAATGCATCTTTGTGCTGAAGGACACGAGCCAACAAGCAGAGGAGATAAAGGGACTTTCAGGAATCATTTGAATGAATATCATCAGTGAGTTTAAGTCAGTGTTCGTCACCGGAGAGAATGTGAAGTCAGCCAACAGATATGGACAACCTGCAGAAGCAAAGATACGAAGGGTGTTAGCCAGTGTTGAGAAAACCGAAACCCTGAGTCCTGACGGCAAGCTTGGGTTCGTCAAAGTTGGTGGAAAACAGGCTATCACCATCCCTCCACTAAGTGAAAAGGTGTTTGAAGGTCGCTGCAGAGTGCCACCTAAAGTGAAGTGCCAAGTATTAATTGAGCCCATTACTGGTGTGAGTCTACCCAAGGGACTCCTAGTGGCCAATGTGCTAACAAAAACTGAGGGTGGTAAAGTTTCTGTACGTGTGATGAATTCGAGCAGGCGGACGATCAGACTTAACCCAAGATGCAGAGTGGCAGTAGTGTCTAAACCACAGGAGGTTTTAACTGAGAACACGCTGGAGTTCGAGGAGGAGGAAGGGGCGCTTCATGTTAGACGAGTGACACATGTTCAAGCAGTCGAAATCTCTGACAAACCTCCCGTGCCAGTCCAGGTGAATTATGAAAAGCTCACCCCTGAACAAGGAGAGGAACTTAACCAGTTGTTGGAAAAGTACAGAGACATATTCTCCAAAAGTGACGGTGACTACGGGTACACACAGTCAGTGACGCATGACATTCACACCGGTGATGCCCCGCCGGTGAAACAGAGGCACCGTAGAGTACCGCCACATGTTTTCCAAGAATTTAAGAAACACGTGCAGGACCTAGTGTTACAAGGCACCCTTAAGGAGAGTGCGAGTCCCTGGGCATCCCCAGCAGTGATAGTTGTAAAGAAAGACGGCAGTGTGCGCTTCTGTTGTGATTACAGAAGGCTCAATCAAGTCACATGCAAAGATGCATACCCACTTCCCAGAGTGGAGGAATCTCTGGACGCACTGGGAATGCTCAGCTGTTCTCCACCCTAGATCTTACAGCCGGCTATTTCCAGGTAGCTGTGAGTGAGCGTGATCGTGAAAAGACAGCAGTCACTACCCCGTTTGGACTGTTTGAGTGGACGCGGATGCCATTCGGGCTATGCAACGCGCCCGCCACCTTCCAGCGCCTTATGGGAGTAGTGCTCGGGGATTTGACCTTTGATGTCCTCTTGGTATATCTGGATGACATTATCGTGTTCTCCAAGGACTTTAGGAGTCACTGTGAGAGACTGGAGCTGGTCTTTGGTCGACTGAAGCGCCATGGCCTAAAGTTGAAACCAAGCAAATGCTTTCTCTTCAGATCCGAGGTAAAATTCCTGGGCCACGTGATTTCTTCTGAAGGAATAAAAGTCGACAGTGAAAAAGTTAGTGCTTTAGAAGCTTGGCCTGTGCCGAAAAGTGTGAAAGAAGTAAGACAACTGATTGGATTCATGAGTTATTACCGCCGGTTCGTACCAAAGTTTGCTCAAATAGCAAAACCATTGCATGCGTTGATGGGCAGCAAAGACAACATGAGAGCCTCTGAACTGTTCATGTGGAGTAGTGAATGCCAGACTGCGTTTGACAACTTGAGACAATGCCTGATGTCACCACCTGTCCTTGCTTACCCAGACTTCGGCCTTCCATTCATCCTCACTACAGATGGGAGTCAACAGGGCCTCGGAGCTGTATTGAGCCAAAAGCAAATGGGAGCAGAGCGTGTCATTGCATTTGCTAGCAGAGGCTTGAGAGGGTCAGAGCGAAATGACAAGTACTACAGTGCATTCAAACTGGAGCTGTTGGCCCTTAAGTGGGCTGCAACAGAAAAATTTAAAGAGTACCTGATGTTCTCCAAGTTCACTGTAATCACTGACCATAATCCACTGCGTTATCTGGGGACCGCCAATCTCGGTGCAGTTGAGCAACGCTGGGTGGCCCAGTTAGCGGAGCTTAATTTCGAGGTTCTGTATAAGCCTGGGCGACTGAACACCAATGCGGATGCTCTGTCCAGGATTCCCTCCAGTGAAGTTCCTGAACAGGAAGACACAGAGAAGGATTTTATCAGACTGAACTCTGAGGAAGTGCGTGCATGCCTGTGGCCCGCTCAGGAGTCCAAGCAGGGCGAGGCTGACATTCGGGTGGCTGTACAAGCGTCCATCAGGAAAGTGCTGAATGGTTACAGCTGGAATGAAATACGGGAGCTGCAAAGAAGTGATTCATTGATGGGTTCCATATACAATGCAGTGTCCAAAGGCAGAAAACCAAGCAGGGCAGAACAACAGAGTATGCCACCAGAGTCGAAAAAGCTTTGCAGAGAGTTTGAACGTCTTCAACTGCATCATGGGGTGATGTTTAGATGCATTCTTGATCCAAGGGATGGAGAAAAAATTAGGCAGCTGGTTGTTCCGGTCCCCTTACAACGTTCGGTGTATGACAGCCAACATGAGCATGGAGGTCATTTTGGAGAAAGGAGTACTCTGACACTGATGAGACGGAGCTACTATTGGCCTACCATGTCTATGGATGTTCAAGGGTGGATAGCACAGTGTAAAAGATGTACCCTTGCAAAGGATGTCTTTCCAAGAATCCGAGCTCCAATGACTTGTAGCAATGTCACTGCTCCTTTAGAAGTGCTGGCAATGGACTACACCCAGCTGGAAATGTCCTCAGGAGGGTATGAGAATGTATTGGTTCTTACTGATATGTTTACCCGGTTTACAGTTGCCGTCCCAACCAAGAACCAAACAGCGAGTACCACTGCAAAGGCCCTAATCAAACATTGGTTTGTCTACTACGGTAGCCCAGCTCGTCTGCATTCAGATCAGGGAAGATGTTTCGAGGTGCAAGTGATCAAGGAACTCTGTAAAGTCTATGGTATTGGAAAAAGTCGTACAAGCCCCTACCATCCTCAAGGAAACTCTCAGTGCGAGCGGTTCAACCGTACCATGCATGATTTGCTGAGAACGCTGACACCTGAGAAGAAGAGAGACTGGAAAACTCATCTACCAGAGCTAGTGATGGCCTACAACAACCATGTCCACTCATCTACGGGCTATTCTCCCTTTTACTTGATGTTTGGGAGGGATGCACGCCTTCCATTAGATGTCTTGGGTGGAAAGGATTTGGAGGAAAGTGATGCAGAAAACCTGGATGATTGGGTGAAGAGCCATCATAGCCGACTAAAGACTGCCGTAGAAGTCGCAAATACGGTCGCACAGGAAGCCTCTAAGAGACGAAAAAGAGTGTATGACCGCAAGTCCTCGGGAGCGCTTGTAAGGCCTGGTGACCGTGTGTTGCTACGTAATCACAGACATAGGGGTAGAAATAAGATTCAAGACAAGTGGGAACACACACCCTACATTGTATTAAGGCAGAACCATTCAGACATACCTGTGTTTACTGTAAAACCTGAAAAGGGGGGTCCATCCAGAGTAGTACACAGGGATCAGCTTCGTCACTGCACATTTCCCTTGTCATTATCTAGTACGCCACCTACAACCACATGTAGACCCGTAAACCAGTCAGACTCTGAAACAGAATTCCCAGATTTTGTGTGTTTTCCAGCCACTGCACATAGACAGAGCAGAGATGAAAGGGTGGTACAGATGGAAACCAATGATGTAGAACAGAGGGGAAGTGTAATACAAGAACAGGAGAATGTAGTAGAAGATGTGGTCCCTGAAGTAGAGTGGGGAGTACAAGATGTTTCTGATGATGCTGACATTTCAGAGGTTGAATGTGAAAATGTTCCAGAGCTCAGACGCTCTCAAAGACAAAACCGTGGTAGATTACCCGTGAGGTATAGAAATGATTATCTGATTGAATAAGGTTTAAAAATGTTTTACAGAGTTTGTGTTGATAAATGTTTATGGACTTGTTGAGATTGAAAAAATGTATTCTGTACAATGTTGCACTTTTAAATTGTGTTCTGTTTATGTTCCAGGGACGGGCTGTCTGGAGATGTCGATGGTATGGCAGGGTTTAGCAGGGGGGAATGTAACGGAGGTATTTTTCCTCTATGGAACTTTTATGTTGTCAGGTTTTTCCTTTTTTCTCCGGTGTGTTCACGCGAGAACGAGAGTACATCCCGGTAGGAGAGAAGTGAGGAGTGTAACGAGGCAGAGTTGCGTGGTCGTGGCATGATAAGTGGACATTAATATACACCAAGGATAATCTAAGACAGTGATGCACGTTTAGATTAAGTGGAGTGAGTTTTTATATATTAATATCGTTGCGCGAAACTGCAGACGCAGTTAATGCAGAAGTTCGGTCGATTGCGTCATTGGACAGAGCGCAGTGTTGGAGACTGGCTGAGAGCACGAGAGAGTGTGGCTAGAGCCGTGAGTTCCATACCGAGCACTGTCGTATTCTGTCGTTATTGCGACCGAAAGCATTTCTTGTGAGAATCCTATTGTGTTTTTTTTGGTTCATCCAGTAACTGGGTCGGAGTGAGAAACACGGATCTCCTCCTGCAATCGATTTAAGTACACCTGTTAGTGCTAGAGAGTGCGCACGTGGACTGAGCTGCCCATTTTGTTCCAGAAATCTCCTGAGTTTTCCCGGGCCACGCTGAAACTTTTTTTTTTGTGTTTTGTATTTCACCCTGCCATCCATACGACATCTCACCGTCCCGTCTCAGCTGTTTTGTCGGCTCAAGTCATCACCAGTCATCACATCAGAGTTGTCGTCGCCAGAGACTGGTAGAACATTTGACACACACACACACACACCCACACGCACACAAACGGTTCACTGATGTGGAGTGGACAGGACTGAGTGTTTGTCTGAACTGAGTCAATGGGAAATGAAGTTATAAATTGTGTTATGTGAATTGTTCAAGTAAATTTGAGATTGTACATTGGGAATGAGTTATTTGGGTCGAACTATGAGAGTCATTTACATGCAGGGTTATATGTAAGCAATTTGTGCTCTACTGTAGACATCTATTTTGGGAAATACTCTTTTGAGGTGTTAAGAGTTTGGAAGTGTTAACCATTTAATGGTCTTCCAAGAAAACAAGAATTGTTTATTCTTTTATTTATTTTTTGTAACTTTTTGTTATTTTATTACATGGAAACAGATCATTCTAGCAGACACCTAACCTACTAGAGGAAGGGAAATAAATTATTAGTTGTTAAATTCATTTGACAGTTATTTCTGAACTTACCTTGGGGTAGGGGCGTCTCACTTACACTGTTAGGATTAGGTGGGTAGGGACGTGAATTTAAATGTATTTTTCACCACATGCACTTCAGGAAGCCACCGTATTGACATACACACCTGAAGCCTACACTACCTGCTCCTGTATTATATATTAAAATAGTGTAAGATAACACATATACACATAGTGTGCATATTGAGGCTCAAAGCACTAGAGCGAGGACTAAGATCCTTTCGCTTCTAAGTCTTCCAGGGTAACGTTTAAATTTTCCCCTACGAGGCGAGACTTACAGTCCCGTTACAATTGGTACATGTTTCAAATTGCAGGTGGAATAGACACATGACTCATCTTATACAGTCAGAGGCATGTTTGTATATTTCTGTCCATCAGTTTGGTTAGTCGGCCATTTGGTGTACTTTGTGCCGTTGTAAAGTCTCTATAAAGGTTATAGTTATCGTTTCAATGGAATAATGACCCAGCCCTGCACTTCCGTGGTTACTCCACTAGTGGGTGTTGACATATAAGTAAGGTAAAGCTAAAAAAAGGGTTTGGCATATGTTACGGAAATACAAGAAAGGGAAATGTTTTGATTCGGCCCTATGTGACTTGACTTTTGTCGAGGTTTTCTACAAATGCCATATTTGAAATCAAAAGTTAATACAGTGTAAAATCTCTGTATATTGACAACTAAAAAAACTCTTAATAATTTTTATTTCTCCAACTGCAAAAATTCAAAACGATATGCTCAGTACATCTTTTAAAATAAATACATTTACACACAACCATTTAAAAACACACAACATCTTTCATAGTCATTATCCTCAATAATTGATAAGACATGTACATCAACCATTTCTTCAGACAAGCATGTATACAGTGTTGTTGGTTAGGTTAAGTTCACTGTAGATACATACATTATTTGAAAAAGTTCAATATGTTCGTTGTCAGCACAAAGCAATTAAAAAATAAATAAACCTGATGTAATATTCTATGAACAATATACTTCTCCAATTCCCATCCCAAACAGATTTATTTTCCGATGAAATTGGTAAGTACTTGAACGCTATCAATTCATGCTCCATGTTTTTGAAGCAATTCTAAGGAAACATAGTGATATTAACACAGTGCATTTTCTTTTGTTGTGTATTCCGTCTGCTATTCTGTTGAAAGTAAAGCCAATGAGACAAAACACACGTTGGCTCGCGCTCCACACGTTTTCACAGGCGGGCGGGTTCTGGAACAAATTGGCACTTAACAAAACAGATAAACCTGAGAAATACATATTTAGCAAGTTTGTCTTGCATGTCCAGGTAGCCACCACTCCTTGAGTTGGAGAAATGTAGCCAGCAATATGCAAACAATTTCACCTCTTATTTGAAGATACATTGAATTGGTCAACAGTTTGAAGTCTTCTGTAGCTGCTGTCATAAATGAGTCATTCTCATTCCGGAACCCAGGATGGGACCTTAAAGTGTGTTTCACAGTCAATGCACTTCAATCACCATGTCAACAAAAAAAAGCACCGTGCTTCAACATACCTTTAACAGTTCCTTACATTCAAACACTTGTGCCATTAGTTGTATAAAACAGACATGAAACGACCCTATCCACAAGGCATTTCTTTGCAGTGGTTCACAGTGTGAGTTAATACACTGAGTAGATCAATTGTTTTTCTAATAGGCCCATCTGCGGTGACAGTAACAGTACCAAGACACTGTTATACATTTCGCCTGAAAGGTTAAGGACACTTCCTGGATAACAAAGAGGTATTTGTGCACGGGATGATAATATTGTCCTGCAGTAACCCTATTCTAAACAGAGAACAGCGCGGCTTAAGAAAAACAAGCCCCTTAAAATATAGACGATAAAACAACAGGCTTGGAAGTGTCCAATATGGAGCAGTTAAACATCTTGATTCAGAGACATATGTCTGTGTCCAAGTGTAAAGGAAGAAACCCAATGCCCTCTGCAGACCCAGAAATCCCCACACAACATCTGCCTTAGGACTACTGCTCTTCAGAAACCTACACATTGTTATCCGTCAGTCTTTTCCAGTTCAGTTTCACTCATTCACTAACATTAAGGTGGATGTGGGCGTAGAGGAGGGCGGGGCCACGCTCTCAGAACTCCGGCATTTTGTTGTCATACTGCGGTGGCGGTGTTATCGGTTCAATGGTCACCTTGGCATCAGCCGGGTTGCGTATGTTCAAACGGAAGTCCTTCAGGTGGAGTTTCTCGGACTTGATTCTGCGTACCCGGAGAGGCCGTAGAATCCGGCTGGCCCGGCTGCTGCTGCGGTGGGGTGTGTTGGCCGCAACAACGGGCCCGGGGGCCGGCTGGGTCTCAGCCGGTGGACCTCTAGGGCCGGGATCCCCAACCGGCACCTGCCCTTCGTTTTCCACGGCGCTAATGAGGTCTTCGTAGGATGGCAGCTGGGAGGTGCTCTGGCGGAAGTTGCTCTGGCGGATGGGGTACTGGCCACTTGTGACCGCCTCCTCATAGCTGGGCACATCGTAGGCTGGGCCTGCCTCCTGTGCACTGCAGAGTAATAGAGAGGGAACAATATTAGAATGACGTTGTTTCTGGAGGTTTAAATAAAAAATAATAATACGTTAGTTGTGCTTCTTACCCGATCATTAGCTTAATATGCACGTGAACGTTTTTGTGGTGCTATGTTTACACAGTTGTAAATCTTGGAAACGAGAGCCAATCATAATCACAAAGCTTCAAATGCCTACCATGTTTCTCTAATCCCAATTGTTACTGTCTCACTAAACATGATCTCTAAGACAAGAATAGATCCATTGGGGCTATCAAAATGTCATACAGAAAAACCCTGAAGATATGAACACTAAAATGACGTTTGCCAGAAAACACCTGGGTAAAGACTAGTGCTGTCAAACATAAAATAAATAGATATTAGAGTCGGTAATTCCATTATAGCCAAAGTTCCTAGATGATTCACTCTCACCCCCTTTTCCTCTCGAGCAAAATATGTGCATCCTCCTGGCACGTATGCACGTATGCACGTATGTAAGTATACACGCACTGAGGGTCAGAGGGTAGGTATATCTAGTCTTATTCACTGGGATCTTGGAGAGAAATATCTTCAATTTCCAAGCACTCATTTATCCTGGTCAGACTGGTCATGTCTAACCTGGACTGTTATTCAAATGCATTTAATAATTATTAAACTATGAAATTATTGAGCGCCCGCTCAAATCAAGCTTGGACTATGGATGCTTCTCAAAAAATAAATGTGCGTTAAGGGAACAAAACTTTTACCTGCATAATACATTTACAGCCATAGTAAAGTTCAAAACTACAGAAACAATGTGCTCTGGACAAGTTAATCAAAAGTGGTACGGTTTGTCCACAATGCCAGACGCCATGTTTAGTGGAAAACAAACTACCTGTAAACATAAGAACATCATACCACCTGTAAAGCATGTTGCTGGTGACATTATGGTTGGAACTGCTTCACAGCTCATGTCCAAGACAACCTGTCATCATTGAGTCAATCATGAATTCCAAAATGTTTTTAAGAAGAATGTTAGACCAAAAAGATGAACCAAACATTGATCCTAAACTCAACAAGAAAAGCTACAACAGAATGACTAATAAAGAATATGAATATAGAATTATGAAATGGCCAAGTGAAAGCCCAGATCTCAATCCTACCAAAGTCTTTAGGGGGTCTTGAAGCAGACTTTACATAGAAGACAACTCTCAAACAGGACAGTTACAGCCTTTTTGTAAAGAGCGGTAAAAAGGTTCCTCCACTATCAGTCAGAAGAAATGCTACATAAAGTTATTTCAGCCGAAGGGAGAAACACAAGCTATCGAAGCTAGCGAAGTACATACTTTTTCTTCTCTAAAATGATTTGCATTTGACAAATGAACAAGCAATCTATGTATTCCCCCCTGTGCCAAAATGTGACTTATTGTTTAGTCTTTCCATTCACTTTGCTCACTTTCATAAAGGTGGCCCATACTTGAGTTGACTGTATGAGGGTTAAACCTGACTAGCACAAAGACTCCATCCTGAATGCTGGTTTTCCGATTGACTGCTGTACTTACGTCGGGTCTGACCCCGCCACGTGGTCCACGAAGGGCACCCTCACAGCCTGCGCCACCTGCCCGCTTTGTTGTCCCCTCCGCTTGTTCCTCACGCCCAGGCAGATGGAGAGCAGCAACATGGCCAACCCGGACCCAACTAGCACATAGGCTATCGATGACGTCTTAATAGACTCCTTGTCAGACACGCCGTGGTTGGCTGGCGCCGTGGTGCTGAAGTTACCCGGAGTGCTGGTCGTGTGGGCAACCACGTCCCCGGGCACCACAGTCCACACAATCATAATTATGCCTAAAGCTATAAGCCCCATCCCCAGGGCACACAGAGCGTACGAGGAGCCTGACCGGCTGCCCCCGTGGCTGGACCTCGCTGACACCCCGCTGGAACACATCCCCCTAGCTGGTCCCACCGGCAGCCACAGCAGCTGCGAACCCCACTGAGGTGAGGAGCTTCTGGGAGGAACCTGACCTGTAAAGCAGGAGAAAGGGTGGAGGTTCCCACATTTAGTCAGGAGCACGGATAAGCATAGCAGCACAATAAACCGGCGAAAGGGCTCGTCTAGCTGAAACGAGATCACAATGAACAACTTCCTTGAACAAACACAGCGTGCCTGGAGTAAAAGCCAGGGAGGTTCAAGGAGAACATAGGGTTACCCTGAGTTGCATCCAGTTCGCTCATACTGTTGCCGTGTTCCTGTCTGTACCAACAAACCCGTTTCTGCTAAACGTGGTTGAGCAGACTGAGGGGTGTTGACTCCCAGTGGGTGGTGGTGGGGAGGTGCCCCCCCCCGTATGGAAACTGAAAACTCCATGCACGTTTCCATTGAATTGAACATTCCTGACTGTAAAAAAAAAAGAGTCTCCCAAGGTGTGTTCAGTTTGCTACAACAAAACACTGTTCGACTAGACTTTGAAGCCTGTTATCTTCTGTTTGTTGTGTATACCAAGGTGTGGCTAGGCCCAGTGATGGCTGACTACATTGTATAAAATGCAATTGTAATTTCTATGCGTTGTTTGACACGAAAAGATACTGAAAGTATTTTTTCCCTGAAAGAGCAGTTCAATAAAGCTGCTGGGAGTGAGCTAGCTAAATAGAGCTAAAAGTGAATTAGGTTTTTGTTAAGCACCAGGACAGCTGCCTATGTCTAGACTATTGTAGTGATAAACTCTCCCTCAAGACTAGAATATTCTAATGGCTCGTACAACTGACTGAAATGTATCCAAATATATTGTCTGAGATGTAAATACTATGGTAATGAATATGACTATAGCCATTAAATACTGCCCTGTACATTTAGTTGGTGGCCTTTCCCTCCTAACACCACACACACTCAGGTTGAAGAATTAACATGTTTCAAACAACAAAGCATCAGAAATGTGTTTTTAATCCACTTGTTTATTTCCGGGTTATTGTTAGCACTCCAGGGTCATTTAAGAGTTAACAAAAGATATTTCATACCTCGATATTATCTTATGAGTCAATGTTTATGTGGGTTTAACAAAAACACTAAGCAGGGGTAATTCCCTACAGCTTCTAAAGTCCTACAAAACAAACAGTCAAATCTGATATTCTCTAGTAGTTTTCTTACTTATTGACTGTGCTAACAGAAGTCTACCGTATCAGCATGTAAGTCAAAATCTCTTTAGCTAAGAGTGTCCATGACTTAAGTATAAGGCATACTGAAACATATGCATACTGAAACACAGGCATACTGAAACACAGGCATACTGAAACATATGCATACTGAAACACAGGCATACTGAAATACTGAAACACAGGCATACTGAAATACTGAAACACAGGCATACTGAAATACTGAAACACAGGCATACTGAAATACTGAAACACAGGCATACTGAAATACTGAAACACAGGCATACTGAAATACTGAAACACAGGCATACTGAAATACTGAAACACAGGCATACTGAAACATGAGACATACTGGAACACAGACATATGAGTTTTGCGAGTTCTTCCAAGATTCCTTTAAAAGGGTTCTCCAAAGAACCATTATATTTTTGTGTGTGTACAATATATTCCTTTTGTTCTAAAACTAACAGATATTTATTTGCAATACCCTTTGACATTCTGTGTGTTCCCCCACCGTTATACATTTAATGAATACCCCATGAACATTTTCTTTTCATAGTGCAGACTGGAGCTAAAGGTAAGCCCTAGCTAGCAGAATGTAGGGTGTAGCGCTATCAGTAGTATGCCACATTACATTTACATGCAATTTATCTGTGCAAATATCTTATACTAGCCTGGTGCTCAGTAATCCTGTCCAGTGCTGCTAGTGACCGACTCTGGTGTCTCTCACCCTCAGCCATTTTAATGTGCTGTCCCTGTAATAAAGGTATGAAACTGTGACACAGCAATGTCATTTGCATGATGGGTTATTGTGAAAACGTTGTTTAAGCATAATCACCCTACAGCGTCTGATAAGAACCGCCCAGCGCACCATTGATGACCAGTTCCCCCCCATCAAAGACATCCAGCTCTGATTGCAGAGAGCACGTGGCCTTATCAGGAACCGCTCACAACCGAGCCATAAACTGTTTGCCCTCCTGCCATCGGGCAAGAGGTACAGATCTATACTCACTACACCAGCAGGCTCAGGAACAGTTTCTTCCCAACCGCTGCTAACATGCTAAACGCTGAAAGCCTTCTGGAGCCAGGGTGGCCTAATGGTTGGTCAGGGTAGGTTAGCCAGAGGATAAATACAGGTGGAACCAGGTGACTGGCTGCATGTTCCACTCCAGACAAAGAAGGGCAGGGCACACGGTGCCATCATTGTGAGTCAGAGATGTGGTTGGTGGAGATCGTTGTTTGAAAGGGGAAATGAGTGAAACGCGTTAGCATTGGAGAGCTATGTGGTTTTATTAATATATGGGTGTTTTTATGAGTGTGTGTTAATAAAGATGAACGATTTTAGAATGTATGATATTTATAATGTGTATTTTTTTTGCTGTGAGTGGGGGGAGCGATCGCTGCTCTCACTGTAGGTTTTCCTTGCCCATGTTTAGTTATTTGTTCCGGTTATGTTGTCTAGTCCACCCGGGCAATTGTGGGGTAGATTCGGGCAAAATATATGGGGTTGCTGGTCAGCTGGTGGACTAGTTCATTTTCTCTTTATGTTAAATGTTTGCAAATGTTGTTTGTTTTTGTCACCACCAGCCCTACACTAATCCCTGTGTTTGTTTGTCTCCACCAGCCCTACACTAATCCCTGTGTTTGTTTGTCACAACCAGCCCTACACTAATCCCTGTGTTTGTTTGTCACAACCAGCCCTACACTAATCCCTGTGTTTGTTTGTCTCCACCAGCCCTACACTAATCCCTGTGTTTGTTTGTCACAACCAGCCCTACACTAATCCCTGTGTTTGTTTGTCACAACCAGCCCTACACTAATCCCTGTGTTTGTTTGTCACCACCAGCCCTACACTAATCCCTGTGTTTGTTTGTCACCACCAGCCCTACACTAATCCCTTTGTTTGTTTGTCACAACCAGCCCTACACTAATCCCTGTGTTTGTTTGTCACCACCAGCCCTACACTAATCCCTGTGTTTGTTTGTCACCACCAGCCCTACACTAATCCCTGTGTTTGTTTGTCACCACCAGCCCTACACTAATCCCTGTGTTTGTTTGTCACCACCAGCGCTACACTAATCCCTGTGTTTGTATTGTCACCACCAGCCCTACACTAATCCCTGTGTTTGTTTTTGTCACCACCAGCCCTACACTAATCCCTGTGTTTGTTTTTGTCACCACCAGCCCTACACTAATCCCTGTGTTTGTTTGTCACCACCAGCCCTACACTAATCCCTGTGTTTGTTTGTCACCACCAGCCCTACACTAATCCCTGTGTTTGTTTGTCACCACCAGCCCTACACTAATCCCTGTGTTTGTTTGTCACCACCAGCCCTACACTAATCCCTGTGTTTGTTTGTCACCACCAGCCCTACACTAATCCCTGTGTTTGTTTTTGTCACCACCAGCCCTACACTAATCCCTGTGTTTGTTTTTGTCACCGCCAGCCCTACACTAATCCCTGTGTTTGTTTTTTGTCACCACCAGCCCTACACTAATCCCTGTGTTTGTTTGTCACCACCAGCCCTACACTAATCCCTGTGTTTGTTTGTCACCACCAGCCCTACACTAATCCCTGTGTTTGTTTGTCACCACCAGCCCTACACTAATCCCTGTGTTTGTATTGTCACCACCAGCCCTACACTAATCCCTGTGTTTGTTTGTCACCACCAGCCCTACACTAATCCCTGTGTTCGTTTGTCACCACCAGCCCTACACTAATCCCTGTGTTCGTTTGTCACCACCAGCCCTACACTAATCCCTGTGTTTGTTGCTTGTGATTGTTAATACACTTTGGCACTTGTGAAATCCGGTTTGATGTAATTCGATTGACAGATTGCGTACCTTCCCTCGAGTATAAAGTGGTGTTGTACAGTTTAGACTTCGGTAACCTAGCATACACTCTGCTACTTTTTATCTGCCATTTGCACAATGCATTCTGTTTGTACTCCTCTTGCCCTGCACACTGCTAGACTATTTATTACATTTGCCATTTGCAAAGCTTACTGTTTGTACTATCCATTTACCACTTGCACAGATGTTTTCCGCTTGTATTGCCCTCTGCAAATTTGCAATCTGCTAGTTAGTTAACTGAATTACTGCACATTTTCTTATGGCAATAGCACATCGCCCAGCATATCATTTTTGCACTTCTGTTTGGACGCAAACTTCATTTCGTTGTACAATATTTGTACTGTTTCAAGGACAATAAAGTTGAATCTAATCTAGTTGAGCTAATGCTATATATGTGCGCAGTGTTTCCAGTGGAGGCTAGCAAAACACAGATATTGCAAAAGGCTTATCTAATCGAGAATCGTTTGTTAAACTAACATACTTGGTTCAAAACACTTATGGAATTGGAGTGTAACGTCTCGCAAGCTAAGAGCTTGGGAAAGGGATTACAGTGATATTTTTTCACAAGCTACAGCATGACAGAGTCATATCTCCACATCACGTATAGACATACACAACAGCTCATTCCAATCAGTGTCTTGTACACAAAAAAGATGGTGGACATTTCCTAAAGTTACCTGACTACTTGGCTTGCTTTACCGTCCCTTGGGAATCTCGCCTGAGGCCATTGGTGACACTGACAATACATTACCTAAACATTTGTTATGTAAACACAGAACGCCTTAATGAGAGAAATGCTAGAAATGGACAGAAGATACTGAGCAATTGTTTGAGTAAATGTTTTTCAACTCTGGTCCTTTAAAAACTGTAGACGGAGAAAGAAATCAAGTTCTGCAACTCCACCCAAAGGTTTATTTGGGCATGCAGCCAACATTTTCCATATATTTAAAGAATGAAACAGGACTCAGTCTAAAGCTAAATAGCTGAATGTGTGTGTGGCTTTATTGTCATTGTGAAAATGCTTTGCCATGTGGACTAATAACTTACACATAGCCATTATGATTAATCACTCAAAGAAAAACTTACCATTTCAATCTTAAAGCGGGTCTCCTACTAAGGATGTCAAATAAGTTTATCGCGCACGCGCGCACGTAGACACAGAGAGAGACACGCGCACGCACGCGCGCACATAGACACAGAGAGAGACACGCGCACGCACGCGCGCACATAGACACAGAGAGAGACACGCGCACGCACGCGCGCACATAGACACAGAGAGAGACACGCGCACGCACGCGCGCACATAGACACAGAGAGAGACACGCGCACGCACGCGCGCACATAGACACAGAGAGAGACACGCGCACGCACGCGCGCACATAGACACAGAGAGAGACACGCGCACGCACGCGCGCACATAGACACAGAGAGAGACACGCGCACACACGCGCACGCGCACACGCACACACACACACACACGGATTTGTACGATAAACATGTATAACAAATTACCTTTCTATTATGAGTTAACATTAGTTACCTGTATATAAAATTACTGTTTAGTGATGCTATAAGCTTGTTCAATGGATCCATATTGCATTTCTGTTGGGCTCAATAGGAACACACAGTAATATAGGTAGGGTGGCTATATGCAGTATATTAGATCAAAACACCAAACATGTTATTTGTGTCCCAAACACCTGCATATTTATTAGAGAACAACGCACACTTCCTATACAATGAAAACAGTATGGTGCCGTGAAATTAGGCATAAAATCAATTCGTTACAACTTATTTGAACAAACGTATTTGTAGTGACAAAAATACATTAAAAACATGATTGTTACCAACTTTGTGACAGTGTCCTCTTGATATCTGCCAATAAGGTACAACCTATTCTGTGTCACTGTAACAAACGGCTTAATGTGTTACTGTTGTATGAACTATATAATGTCAAGGTGATTTGTAATATGAGACCTTACCTTTATAACTCCTCTCCAAATCGGATATCCGGTTATTACAGGTGTGTTTAATATGAGGACATTCCTATCCAATATGCCAAATGTAATCCTACTACATATACCATGTGATAACTATATTAACCGTGTATTTCACATGGATGTATTAACAGAACGTTATTTCCTCACTATAAACTCAGGGAATATGTTAAACAGGAACTTTACCCAAACCTCCACCGGTTGTGGAGCCTTAACTCTTCACTCCTCCTGGGTCATAGTGCCCGTGGGTGTTCAGTTACTAGGATTTGGATTCACTGTTGTACTTTCACATGTAGGACTTGATGAGAAAGCTCTGTTCAGAGTTTATCTATATAAAAACAAACTGTATGAAATTATACTACATGTTAGAAAAATCAAATCTGTCAATTTCAGATTTCAGAAAAAATATGGGAATTTCAGATAGCTTGTAGGCTTCTGTAAATGTTTATTATAAGGTTATGCAAAACAAAAGCGCTCAATAATCAATGAAATGTGTGGTACATCAGTTTCAAACTGTTTTACAACAATGCCACATTAAAATTCTTTATTAACATATTTTAAATCGCATCATGGGAAACAATATGAACTCAATTCTTATTAAACCTGCCCCATTGTTCTGTTGTTAGGGGAACCTCACATGCTTGTCGGATGTGGGAAGTGCATGGTCCAACATTATTGTGTTCAGGTGCTTTTGAAGTTTTCAATATAAATAGTTGTTCAAACATAACGATTCCAGCTATATTTATTTGTTTGCTAACATTGCAAATATTAAAGTGTCATTAGCATTGATACCACCAGCTGGAATACATCTATATTATGAAGTCAGTTAGCAAAACCTGATTGTTTTTATTTTTAGGTTAAAGTTGAACTTGGGTTTATTTTTGTAGGCTTTAGCCCACTATGTTTGTGTCAGTGTAGATCGTTACCATTAAACCACAGTTAACACATTACTTTTTTTCTGTAACATAACACTTTTTAATTTCCAACAACATGTTTTACTCGTTTGTAGTGCCCTATATGTTCCCACTTTGTGTGTTCAGTTGTGTGCTGTGATTGGTGTTAGTAGGTGACGCCTATCAGACCGACCTGTTTCCTCTTGTTCTGTATTTCCCCTCCAGCTGTCCGCATATGGGAAATGGTTGTAGCATGTTGTGTAATACGCTCAATGACTCTTGCTACAATATTGTTTCGTAAATGTTATTAAGTAGGCTAATTGATTTCATTGACATTCTTCCGGGTGGGAGAATTCTGTTCCAATTCTGTTTTGATGTACTTCATTCTCTGTTGTTTACCCCGTACAGGACCTCAGTTTCAAGATGTACACTGCTATATTATTATGCCAGAGATGTATGGAACTAATGTGTCAAACCTCTCTGTGTCATGTTCCGTTTTCATTTAGGAGGACACGTGCCTACAACCACACTGTGGGACTGATCGGCCCATAGGACATGTAGCAGACCCCTCTTACAAAACCGGTTGTGGAGGTTTGGGCAAAGTGTGTTGCAGCAAAGTGTGGTGCAGGCCAAGAAGCTAATGCTAACTGACAGTTTCGGTTTATGTACTTGCTTGAGATTTGATGTAGACCCATCTTTCTGACATTGGGTTCAACATCGTGCTCCAGAATGTAATTTTAATCTTCAGATTTCATGATACCGTGCACATGTAACCGTTGCAAAGCAACCCCACAAAATCCCTCAGCCTTTTCCATGTTTCACAGTGGGAAGGTGACGTTTTCTTTAAATGCTTTCTTTTCTGTAAACCTAATTTGGTCTCCAAGAAAAATTGTTAGGTGTGTTTTGACAAAATGCTGTGTTTTCTTATGTAGTAAGTTGTGGGTTCCTCCTGGATCTCCTACCATATACATTCTCCATTCATTGTGGTGGCAATAGACTGAATAAGTTGAAACATACCTTGAGTTTTAAATCTGGGTGGCACTTGATTACAGTGAATTCTCCAGCAGCATGGGACTTACTCTTCTCGATAACATTACGTTCGGAGGAAACAAGTACATCAAAGTCTCTGTAGATGTACTTGTAGCCTAATAGTGTGAATACCGGTACTTGTCTACAATCTTGTGTCTGAGTGATCTGCTAACACATTTATCTGGTGTACTTTATTTACTCAATGCTCATTCAACAGTGACAAAAAAAGAGAATGAATGGTTTGATTTATTCAAACTTGTTGGGTGCAGGATTTTCATATTGCAGACACCTGAGATTCATCACAAATGAGGTAAATTATTAAGTAAAGAGGAATCAAATGTTACTTGAAGGTGCCAATTATATTGTCCATCCAGGCCATTTTAGGATTAATTTGTGGTATAAACTCAGCTTTAGTTAATTATTGCAAACCAAGAAATAAACATGTGAATATTAAATTACTTTAAAATTTCACTAGTTTTCGGGACAGAAGTGTGCATTATCCAAATAAAGTGCAGGAATGCCAATATTTTTGGTTTATGACCGTATACAGCTAACTTAAAGTGTTAGCAAATGAAAAACAAAATTACTTTAACAGTATTATTTGCTGGATGCCAATATTTTTGTTTATGACTGTATACAGCTGAATTAAAGTGTTAGAAAATGAAAAACCAAATTACTTGACCAGGATGATATGCTGGATGGCCTCTTGTACCAGAATGTTTAAATCATCAGATGTGTTTTAATTGCTTTCAGTATTAGTATATATTTATGACAAGCATAAACTGTAGGAGGTACCTCTTGGACACATTTGCACTATTTGAACAAAGAGAAATAAACTAGGCATTTTTTAATATTCCACACCCTAAACACAGCCAATTTTCTTCTGACTGCTATTGTCTTAACCCATGGCAAGTTATCTTTCACAACATGGTTTCGAGACACAGAACAAAGGGATTTGCATGTTCCTAATAAATGGGTTCCAAATCCCGGGTTCTAGCCAGAAAACCAAATGCGGACCAGATTAATGCATTGGGAGCAAGGCCAGGCTAGACGGTGAAATATATTTACATTTATCTTAGATAAGTGGGACAACCATAGAACTCGGTCATAGTGAGTATAATTTACAATAAAGTAGCCATCAGCACAGTCAGTGCTAGAAGGTAAACGTTATTTGACAGGAAACAGACACAGGAAACAAGACATCGTCATCAAAGGTCTGGAACATTAGGATTATGTCCTCCCTCCAGAGTTCCTGACTATAGTGACAGCCCATCCTCCTCCCATGGCAACATGTGAATCAACATTAGAACAATACCCCCCCGGATATGGAAAAGTTGAAATGCCTAGAATCTACTTATATTTCTTTATACAGTGGCTTTTTATAAATATACTGTATGCAGCAACACACTGTTAGCATAATATCCCTTGGTTTATTAAATTGTAAAGTTTTGAGTAAGAAACATTTGTATGGTCATGCTTTAAAATGGACAATTTAACACATTTCCGGGTTTTAATACCACTTTTTTGTGATGATTTGATTTTGGACTTTTGTTGGACATTGTGGTTTGTTCTCTTTTATCTTACAGCACAACCATCCACTTCTGAAACTGTACACAACATTCTTCATAATACGTAAAACTTTAAAAAATAAATGGAGAGGAAAACTGATTTCTTACAATGTTTACAGACAGCAATTCAATTGATACTCTAAATGTTTTACCACCAGTCCACCAGAGTCCCCTCCAGGCTCAATAGAAACAACATGTACTGTAAATCCTCTGTGGTAGACTATATACACTATACAGTTCAGACATTTGTGATCTCAACACTCTTGTAGCTGTGAATGGGACTTCCCTTAGTCCTGGGCACAGCCTGCACCCGCGCCTCTCTGGGCAGCGATCTACAGCTACCATGGTAACCAAGGCCCCGTCCAATGGCGATCTTCGGGTTTAATCTCAGAGGGCTCTGGTAAAATAAAAGGAAGAATGCATCACCATAAGCAAAACAAAGATTTCACTATCTGTCTCGTCTTTCATGTAGCTTGTTGTTATGTAGTGATGGTATAATGTTTGTGTATGAGTGGTGTGATGTACTACAAAGAAAATCCATTATTTCTCCCGTAAATGGCACATCATGCTAGAAGTTCCAGTAGCCCTATATACTATATAAGCTGTGTAATGGAGGACCTGTTGAATCTATATTTCTTATCTTCTATGTGTTTGTTCTCGAATGCTGGTCAGAGCACAGATGACAGAAAATATGTGATTGCTGTTGAGGGATTTAATGGAGGTTCTAGCAGACCTGGTGTGTAGCATGACAAGTATTTGTCTTTGTTTTGCGTATGTATGTAAGTGTGTGTGTTTATATTTTAAGGAACCACACTAGCTTTGTCTGAACAAAGGACGTTAAATATAGGAAGGCACAAGAAGTATACTATTTGTGTTTGTAACATGGGTGCATAGTTCCACCGTTTAAACCTGTCCACCCAGTGGAACAGTACTGGATGTGCAACTACAGCGATCAGAACCACAACAATTCTTGACAGAGTTGATTGTTGAGGGTCGCCACATACTTTATTTTTATTAACATTAATCACAATTAAGACATTAAAAGAATAGATACATTTTATAATGATTAAATTAATATCTTTATTAATTGAACTACTTGATCTGTTTCTGTATCCATTTTTAAGTGGGTTATTGGATTTTTACAGTCAGTGCATCCTGTAGGCATCTTGTGCCTTGACACAATGCTGTGGTGTAGTGGCATTATACTGCAGACCTTATTACTACAAACTGGTCACCAACGCCACTACCAAATGAGTTGATGTCATACACGATGAATGTTATAGGGTCTACGCCTATCAGCCAATCAGCATTCGGAATTATGTAGAATGAATAGTTTAAATATAATAAGCTACATTTAGAAGACCAACATATATTTGGATTCCTGGAGTACATTTTAAATACCACTCCAGATGTCATCAATCGTTCAGTAGATCTAGCATCTACCTTGCCGGATCTTCGTCTTAACGAAACCATCTCTTCATTGTAGCGGCTAACAGCTGATGGCGAGTGTGGGGGTGTTCCTGGGTCGGGTGCTTCACAGTCCTGGTCTACACTACTATTTCTGCAAGCACTACGGATAGAACCAAAAAAATATTAATTTACAAACAACATTATATTAACACAGTACTGTATGCAATCAGATTTAATACACATATTATAGTACCCTCCCACTCAACTCTTGACCTTCATGCCTGTTGTTGTTTTTTAATCACTTGGCAGGAATGCTATATAAAGAAAACTAATCACCTGACAGGAATGCTATATAAAGAACACTAATCACCTGACAGGAATGCTATATAAAGAACACTAATCACCTGACAGGAATGCTATATAAAGAAAAAAAATCACCTGACAGGAATGCTTTATAAAGAACACTAATCACCTGACAGGAATGCTATATAAATAACACTAATCACCTGACAGGAATGCTATATAAAGACAACCAATCACCTGGGAGGAATGCTATTTAAAGACAACCAATCACCTGGCAGGGATGGCGAGAGCCTTCATCTCCTCATATAAGTGCCGATGGAGCATGTGTTTATGGCTGGGGATTCCAAGGGCTACAGCCATGGCGTCTGCATCAAAGGAGAGGTCCAGAGCCAGCACAGCACCATGAACCCCCTTGCCTTGAAGACTGTTGGCATATTCCTGGGACACAGGGCCGTTTAGTTAGACAAAGTTGATATTTGAGTCTAACCAATATGAACAAGGGGAAACTAACAACTTGTCTCTATATGACTCAATCGAGATACGTACAGCATGTACAGCAGTAAGTGTAGCCTTGGTAAGGGTTTCACTACACACACTACATATGCTGCAAATATGTGTATGTCACCTATTAACATGGCTTTGATGTAAACTGAGCAACAATGTAAACACACACATGTAAAGGGTGTGTTTGTGTTTCATGAGCTGAATAGGAAGATCTTTTAAATGTCCAAACAACTGAAAAACACATTTTGTCCTACATTTGTGTACACATTTATTTACACCCACTCGTGAGTAGGGCTCCTTTGCAGAAATAATATGTTCACCTTTCTATGCTGCGTTTATATTTTACGTATTAAATATAGAAAATATATGTTCTATATTTCTGTCTTTGGGAAAGTACCCACTTTAAGGTCTATGTCTTTGATCCACTTCATGACTCGGTTGCTGGTCCAAACCACCGGGTCTTGGTCCTGGTTTTCACACTGGGCCCGGCGGCCATGCAGCACCTGAACACCAACAGGACAGACTAACTGATTGCAATGCTAACATACAGCACCTGCACACCAAAAGGACACACTAACTGATTGCAATGCTAACATACAGCACCTGCACACCAACAGGACAGACTAACTGATTGCAATGCTAACATACAGCCCCTGCACACCAACAGGACACACTAACCGATTGCAATGCTAACATACAGCACCTGCACACCAACAGGACAGACTAACTGATTGCAATGCTAACATACAGCACCTGCACACCAACAGGACATACTAACTGATTGCAATGCTAACATACAGCACCTGCACACCAACAGGACACACTAACTGATTACAATGCTAACATACAGCACCTGCACACCAACAGGACAGACTAACTGATTGCAATGCTAACATACAGCACCTTTACACCAACAGGACACACTAACTGATTACAATGCTAACATACAGCACCTGCACACCAAAAGGACACACTAACTGACTGCAATGCTAACATACATCACCTGCACACAAACAGGACACACTAACCGATTGCAATGCTAACATACAGCACCTGCACACCAAAAGGACACACTAACTGATTGCAATGCTAACATACAGCACCTGCACACCAACAGGACAGACTAACTGATTGCAATGCTAACATACAGCACCTGCACACCAACAGGACACACTAACTGATTGCAATGCTAATATACAGCACCTGCACACTAACAGGACACACTAACTGACTGCAATGCTAACATACAGCACCTGTACACCAACAGGACACACTAACTGATTACAATGCTCACATACAGCACCTGCACACAAACAGGACACACTAACCGATTGCAATGCTAACATACAGCACCTGCACACCAAAAGGACACACTAACTGACTGCAATGCTAACATACATCACCTGCACACAAACAGGACACACTAACCGATTGCAATGCTAACATACAGCACCTGCACACCAAAAGGACACACTAACTGACTGCAATGCTAACATACAGCACCTGTACACCAACAGGACACACTAACTGATTGCAATGCTAACATACAACACCTGCACACCAACAGGACACACTAACTGACTGCAATGCTAACATACAGCACCTGCACACCAACAGGACACACTAACTGACTGCAATGCTAACATACAGCACCTGTACACCAACAGGACACACTAACTGATTGCAATGCTAACATACATCACCTGCACACAAACAGGACAGACTAACCGATTGCAATGCTAACATACAGCACCCGCACACCAAAAGGACACACTAACTGACTGCAATGCTAACATACAGCACCTGTACACCAACAGGACACACTAACTGATTGCAATGCTAACATACATCACCTGCACACAAACAGGACACACTAACCGATTGCAATGCTAACATACAGCACCTGCACACCAAAAGGACACACTAACTGACTGCAATGCTAACATACAGCACCTGTACACCAACAGGACACACTAACTGATTGCAATGCTAACATACAACACCTGCACACCAACAGGACACACTAACTGACTGCAATGCTAACATACAGCACCTGCACACCAACAGGACACACTAACTGACTGCAATGCTAACATACAGCACCTGTACACCAACAGGACACACTAACTGATTGCAATGCTAACATACATCACCTGCACATAAACAGGACACACTAACCGATTGCAATGCTAACATACAGCACCTGCACACCAAAAGGACACACTAACTGACTGCAATGCTAACATACAGCACCTGTACACCAACAGGACACACTAACTGATTGCAATGCTAACATACAGCACCTGCACACCAACAGGACACACTAACTGATTACAATGCTAACATACAGCACCTGCACACCAACAGGACACACTAACTGATTACAATGCTAACATACAGCACCTGCACACCAACAGGACACACTACCTGATTACAATGCTAACATACAGCACCTGCACACCAACAGGACATACTAACTGATTACAATGCTAACATACAGCACCTGCACACCAACAGGACATACTAACTGATTACAATGCTAACATACAGCACCTGCACACCAACAGGACACACTGGAGCGCTAACGTACAGCTACTACACACTGCAATACACATCTACAGTAATGAGAAAAAAACATTTGGGAAGACAACAAGCCGGTGGAGGGAGTGTGATTGTCATGGTTGTGGTGAGTTATGTTTCCACACGGGGCTGTTAATGGGGTGCACTTCCTGTTTTGGGTGATTGTTTTGTTGTTAGCATGGCCGGTCTATTTAGCACCCAGGTTTGGATTTGCACTTTGCTTCTCATTGTTTCTATGTCACGCTGATCATTAGGTGAGTGGTAGTTATTGGTTTGTCTGCACTGTTTAGATATTTTGATAGTAAGACGCTTGATAGTGCACTTTTATTTATTCAGTGTATGTTTTTCATTCTCTGATTTTCTATTTGGTTTTCTACTACATTGTTCAGCAATGGCCTGAGGAACATGATGAAGAGTTAAGCTGTTGCCCTGGTTTAAAAAAAATCAAAATCTCGATCCGATGATGTGCAGTACCAACAAGTCCGATCCATGGCGGCTCCACCTTGCAACTTTCAGGACTGGAATGATCTGCTGCTAATGCCTTCTTGCTATATACCTCAGGAGTGCATGAGTCTGTGGTTTGGGGCTGTTGTGTCGGCACACGGACCAGCAGCAAATTAGGTATAATGTAGACTCATCAGTGTATATATATATATACGCCACTGGTCTAGTCAACCCTGCTCACAAACGAAGCATGTCACAGTATCAGCCATGTCTGCAGGGCTGACCTCTTTGTCAAAGTTGACCAGTTGCAGGAGTTGGACGGCCAGGAGCAAGCTCGTTTGATGGGCCGGTGTAGTGATATTCAGGAGCCTCTCCAGGTCGCGTCGGCTGAGGGAGTTGAGTACACGTCCGTCCACCAGTTGGCTTTGGAAAGTTTGAAAATATTGGGGCAACCCGATGTCATTCAGCCAAGATTTCGCAACCCAATTATGGTCCATTTCGGCAGCCTTTGATAGCCTACAATTGGAGAAGGTCTTGATGAGTAATGTGTGTGAACGTGCCCGAAATGTATTTGTGTCTGTATGTATTCCTGTAGGCACAAGTGTTCGTTCTCACCCCTGTCCGGCCTCCGCCTCCCTGTAGTCCTCGATGGCAAGGCGTAGCTTCCTGCGGTGCAAAGGGTTACTGATGCCCAGTCCAAGCTCCAGATCCTCATCCGTCAACCCCAGCAGGACCTGCAGCCAAGAGACTCCACTGCAAATCAGTCCCAAACTACTGGACACACACACACACATGCGCTAGTGCGCACCATTTGGATGAGGTACTTATGCACAGACTGTGAGGAACAAGCATAATTAAATTGGTTTTCCCGAGATGACCAGAGATTCAGAATAATGCTACGTATACTGTTGCTACAAGCATGGTTGAAAACAGTCCTGATATCACCTATAAAGTGTTGCTGTCAGAGTGTACCTTGCCACCTTTGACGTTTTCTGAGCAAGCACGAATGTACATGGGCATTGCCATGACAACCTCCAGCCAGGCTTGTACAGCCCCTGCCTTCCACAGTGACATGGGCATGTTCCGAGTGAGCTCCGCCTGCTGGAGGCGGTCCAGCTGCTCCTCTCCGTCCGATAGGCTGTGCTGCTGTGTCGATTGGCTGGAGAGGCTGTCGGAGTCTGTCGAGATTGGTCAGGGGAGTACAGGACGGGGGGGATGGGTTGGGGTCAAAGGAGCAAAAATGATTTATCCAACTGAAATGTATGTGTACAAAAAAGGGAGGAGAAATTACTTGAGCCTATGAAGCAGATTGATCCTGTTAAAAATATTTTCCCTGTGAAACAGATAAACGCTCTGCTGATACCCAAAGAATTGATTGGCAACTCACCAACGTCATTTCCTGACAGCAGTAAGATGGTCTCACATAAGACCGGAAAAGAAGGAGTAAAAAACTGCCTTGGGGCTGATGTGAAAAGTAAAAACACTACTCTTTACAGCCTGTAGAGGGTGCCAGATTATTTGACCACAGTACTGTTCTTTCTCTCAAATTCAGTATTGAATGACAATCATATTGATATGTTTTCAAAGGGATTAAAGGTGCCGTAAGCAGTGAAACGATGATATCTATTATTAGTGTGCATTTCGTTAAAACAGTGGCTTGGTATGTCCTTGGTTTTACTGTTCAGGGAAGTGCTTGTTGGATTACACATTAAGGTTTAATGATTTGAGGTTGAACGAGCTGGTGGGGATGGAGGGAAAATTCGTCACTCAGGCAATTATTAAAGTTGGAAAACATTAGAAACACATGGGACACTATATTCATAAAACAAACTGCTGCAATGAATTTACCTCCTGCTTGAAGCCTTCGAAATTTGGGCAAATTATGAATTATTACTTAAAAGAGGGAAGAGTAGCCAAATACACTACAGTTTCTTTACAATTTTTACAGTCTTTATTTCTTCTACTCAAAAGGCAGCACAGAAAGTAATTTTACCTGAGGAGTTTAGTTTTATGATTGATTCCCAGAGTGTGGAAACAGACACTTGGTAATAAACAGATGAGGTGTTATTTTGTGGTAAGGGAGTCACCAACAAACATGACCAGTGGAGAAAGAGACACCAGGACACAAGAACATATTAGACATGGAACAGAAGAATGCCACGTGGATACTTGGTTGCTGTTTTTATTTTAAAATACCTTTTTATTTCAATCATTTATCATATTCATTTTTTAAGATGTTAAAGCTTCTCATCCTTGCCAAAAAGTTAAAGACAGGTCAGGTTATCTTACCCTGGAAGTTACCTCTTGTTCTTTAAATAAAATACTTGTAATAGATTTACTCTTTTATGCAACATCTCCTAAATTACAAAACATGAAACATATTATTATTAGAATCACAAATGAAAGAAATGAGAAGGGGTTGTATGGTAAATAGCAAAAATAAAGACATCCAAAAACTGTCATTGCATCCAGAATGATGCAAGAGAATGTAAAATGGTAATGTGTTTGTTTTGCAGGGATGGGACGAGGTTATGGAATCGAAATATGGGAGGATTGGTGAGGTTACTGTTGTCACTGCTAACGGATGAGTTCCTAACCAAAGCAGAACAGCTATCATGCAGGGGCTTCTAGGGCACTGTCCTATGCTCACAGTTGGCACAGTAGATAGTAGTGAACGTTCCATTTCATGAGGACAAAAGAAATCTTACAAGGCAGTGCAAACAATGACACAATCCTCTGAATGGGTTTTTGAAGATTCAACTTTGGCACTTAAAGAAAATGCTCTCAAACTTTTTGTAAAACAGTTAAACAAGTTACTTTGAGTGTTTCTCCTTTTGTAAAACCCTTCTTTTCCCCCACCTTATGTTGATGTGGAGCTTTCAGTCTGAGAAATATGTATGGATCCATGTTACACACTTATGGGGTACCGTCAGCTTTTAAAAATAGATCTGATCCAGAAGGTCAGTGTCTCTCTGAAACATTTAGCCTGGGAAGGAAGAAACAGGAGGCCTACACAAACAAACGCATACATACACACACACACACACACACACACACACACACACACACACACACACACACACACACACACACACACACACACACACACACACACCAATCATCCAATGTAATGCTATCCTATTCATTCACGTTGCCCAGTAGGCAATTCAAAGGTGCTGTTCCTCCCAAACTATCTAAAGTGATCAAATGAAAACAATCCAACTCCGCTCCTAGCTGTAGCAGTTAGCTCGTTCTACAGTGTCAGGTTGGTCACATTTATTACAGTTGTTTTATATGGGGAAGCGTCTGAAACCAGCGTACTAACTGGTCCAACGTGAACTAGAATATCAAATTTACGCCTGATTGTCATATTATTGTCATAGAATTCATTCGCGTTTTACCTGCTAGTCGACCAATAGATGTATATGTTTGTTGATGAACTATTATTCCAATGGACCAGTGTCGAAGAGGTGTACCAGTGTGTTTGGTCAATGTTAACAGAGAATATTCCTCATCATGTCATGAAAATGCAAAGCAATGGGCCAAATAAGACTGTGGGTGAAAAAATCCAAATAAAGATTAAGTCGAAAGTATGATCAAATAAATCCGTTATCAGACAAGACATTTACAAACACTAGGTGCACAATTACTCCTATTTACATCTGCACAAAAGTCCTTCAAGTCTCCAGTTATAAAAAAGAAACATATATTAAGACAAATAAAGATGGCACAGCATAAACATGTCCACACATAATAATCCCATGTATATATATTTATATGCATGTAAACATATGTACATATGCATACATGTACATCTATAAATATATATTTAATTTACATACATACATTTTTGAGGATAATGTACATTTTTTCTCTGGGCAGCAGTTGTCTCAGGTTTTTCCTCACACACACACACACACACACACACACACACACACACACACACACACACACACACACACACACACACACACACACACACACACACACACACACACACACACACACACACACACACACACACACACACACACACGCACACACACACGGACGCACACACACACGCACACACACACGGACGCACACCTACATTCACACGTCCCGAACCACACAGAAATGTACACACGTCATCACCAATCTGCATCTTCCTCTATGTAATAATCAGCGGTTGATGTACCATCGAAGAGGCCCGGGTCCATTGACTTGCGTTGTTTCCCCCGAGCAAACACCCGAGACAGAGAGCCCAGACTCATTTTGTCCTTCTTCTTAGTCTTACGCTTCTGGTCCTCCAGGTCCTCCATAGACTAGGGCAGGGAAAGGAGAGGAGCGGAGGTACGAGAAGAAAGGAGAAGAGTGGAGGTACGGGGAGAAAGGAGAGGAGTGGAGGAACGGGAAGAAAGGAGAGGAGTGGAGGAACGGGAAGAAAGGAGAGGAGTGGAGGAACGGGAAGAAAGGAGAAGAGTGGAGGAACGGGGAGAAAGGAGAAGAGCGGAGGAACGAGGAGAAAGGAGAGGAGCGGAGGAACGGGGAGAAAGGAGAGGAGTTGAGGAACGGGAAGAAAGGAGAGGAGTGGAGGAACGGGAAGAAAGGAGAAGAGTGGAGGAACGGGGAGAAAGGAGAGGAGCGGAGGAACGGGAAGAAAGGAGAAGAGTGGAGGAACGGGAAGAAAGGAGAGGAGCGGAGGAACGGGGAGAAAGGAGAGGAGCGGAGGAACGGGGAGAAAGAGACATCAGCAGAGGAGGCAGAGGACACAGGAATTGGAATTAGTTTGGAACCAGTCACAAACTAAAACTCTAAACCAATATTTGAACAGAACTAAACCGACTGAAAAAGGAGACAGAGTGAAGATAAGACGGAAGAGAGATGAGCAACAGTACTTATAGAGAATTGTGGAGGTGTGATTACTTGGTCGGGGGGGCCAGGCAGCTCTTACATTACAGAGAGAGTGGGTCCGGTGGCGCGGGGAGTTTATGTCACTTGGGGTGGACGAGCGATCCCCGTCAGCCGCCGACGCATCCGAGATGATGGAGGGCTGGCGGGAGTGACAGGGGCTGACCCTGATGACCGCTGGTGAGAACACACACACACGTGTTAGCAAACCCACACAGAGCTACCGACTCCTCTGAACTCACGTTTGAAGAGGAGAGAGAGAGAAGACACAGACAAACAGCCGTAGGGCCGCGGAGCCTACCCTGGCGGTCCACAGTGTGCCCGTGGTAGAGGGTCTGCTGGCTCTGGCGGATGGCAGCAGTAAGAGGCAGGTCCCCCTGCATGGCCCACTCCTGGCTGCCGTTCACCACCGGCTCGGTGGGCATGGCCAGAGAATGACGCTTCGGCACGTCCTTGGTCAACGTGGCCAGAGACTGCTTCGCCTGACACGGACACACAGCCACAGGGAGACGCGATGGTTAACACGATGTGTTCCCGGCTTGTATGCTCCACACAGACACAAGAGTCACCAGTGTGTTGAAATGAATGTGGGATTTCAAGGATCAATTCATAGTTATCATAGTTATCTGCCGGTGAGCAGTTGACAGAAACAGAGATGGTATACTAGCAAAAATGTATCTGATCTGCTACTGCAGGTATTGAGGAACGAGCATAGCTCCACGTAAGTGGTTGGCTAGCAGTGGATGGGGATTAAGGTGGTGAATACTGAGGCAATCTTACCGTCAGACAACAGGCTTTCTAAAGAGCTCTGCAACAAGGCAGAACATTCCTGAATTCGGAGCAAAACACAGCATGTCTATGTGTGTGTGTTAGCGAGTGTCAAGTTGTGTGTGTGTTAGCGAGTGTCAAGTTGTGTGTGTGTGTGTCTCACCATTGTGAGCTCAGCCTCAAGCTCTTTGATGCGGTTCTCCTTCATGTCCAAGTGAGAGCGTAGAATGCAGGCCTGCTCTGTGGCCTCTTTGGTCTGCCTCCTTAGATCCCATTTCTCTCTCTCTAACAGGTCCTTCTCCTTAGCCAGGGCCTTCACTGCATCCTCACTCTCCTATAGTGGACAATTATAGTACTGCCTTTTTACCAGCGTGGGAGAAAAGGACTGTCCCAGTCTCACACACCGTTAGGTCCCTGTCTCACACACCGTTAGGTCCCTGTCTCACACACCGTTAGGTCCCTGTCTCACACACCGTTAGGTCCCTGTCTCACACACCGTTAGGTCCCTGTCTCACACACCGTTAGGTCCCTGTCTCACACACCGTTAGGTCCCTGTCTCACACACCGTTAGGTCCCTGTCTCACACACCGTTAGGTCCCTGTCTCACACACCGTTAGGTCCCTGTCTCACACACCGTTAGGTCCCTGTCTCACACACCGTTAGGTCCCAGTCTCACACACCGTTAGGTCCCAGTCTCACACACCGTTAGGTCCCAGTCTCACACACCGTTAGGTCCCAGTCTCACACACCGTTAGGTCCCTGTCTCACACACCGTTAGCTCCCAGTCTCACACACCGTTAGGGTCCCTAGGTCCCTGTCACACCGTTAGGTCCCTGTCTCACACACCGTTAGGTCCCAGTCTCACACACCGTTAGGTCCCAGTCTCACACACCGTTAGGTCCCAGTCTCACACACCGTTAGGTCCCAGTCTCACACACCGTTAGGTCCCTGTCTCACACACCGTTAGGTCCCAGTCTCACACACCGTTAGGTCCCTGTCTCACACACCGTTAGGTCCCTGTCTCACACCACCGTTAGGTCCCTGTCTCACACACCGTTAGGTCCCTGTCTCACACCGTTAGGTCCCTGTCTCACCAGGTCCCTGTCTCACACCGTTAGGTCCCTGTCTCACACACCGTTAGGTCCCTGTCTCACACACCGTTAGGTCCCTGTCTCACACACCGTTAGGTCCCTGTCTCACACACCGTTAGGTCCCTGTCTCACACACCGTTAGGTCCCTGTCTCACACACCGTTAGGTCCCTGTCACACACCGTTAGGTCCCAGTCTCACACACCGTTAGGTCCCTGTCTCACACACCGTTAGGTCCCAGTCTCACACACCGTTAGGTCCCTGTCTCACACACCGTTAGGTCCCTGTCTCACACACCGTTAGGTCCCTGTCTCACACACCGTTAGGTCCCTGTCTCACACACCGTTAGGTCCCTGTCTCACACACCGTTAGGTCCCTGTCTCACACACCGTTAGGTCCCTGTCTCACACACCGTTAGGTCCCTGTCTCACACACCGTTAGGTCCCTGTCTCACACCGTTAGGTCCCTGTCTCACACACCGTTAGGTCCCTGTCTCACACACCGTTAGGTCCCTGTCTCACACACCGTTAGGTCCCTGTCTCACACACCGTTAGGTCCCTGTCTCACACACCGTTAGGTCCCAGTCTCACACACCGTTAGGTCCCTGTCTCACACACGTTAGGTCCCTGTCACACACCGTTAGGTCCCTGTCTCACACACCGTTAGGTCCCTGTCTCACACACCGTTAGGTCCCTGTCTCACACACCGTTAGGTCCCTGTCTCACACACCGTTAGGTCCCAGTCTCACACACCGTTAGGTCCCTGTCTCACACACCGTTAGGTCCCTGTCTCACACACCGTTAGGTCCCTGTCTCACACACCGTTAGGTCCCTGTCTCACACACCGTTAGGTCCCTGTCTCACACACCGTTAGGTCCCTGTCTCACACACTGTTAGGTCCCAGTCTCACACACCGTTAGGTCCCTGTCTCACACACCGTTAGGTCCCTGTCTCACACACCGTTAGGTCCCTGTCTCACACACCGTTAGGTCCCTGTCTCACACACCGTTAGGTCCCTGTCTCACACACCGTTAGGTCCCTGTCTCACACACTGTTAGGTCCCAGTCTCACACACTGTTAGGTCCCTGTCTCACACACCGTTAGGTCCCTGTCTCACACACCGTTAGGTCCCAGTCTCACATACCGTTGTAAATGTACATTTAGATGGTAGTAGCTTGGTGTTGTGTGCGTTTAGGTGGCAGTTTGGTGTAATGTACCTTTCGGTGCTGATCATAGTTGCGTATGAAATCTCTGAGCTGCTCCTCCCGGCTCTCCAGTGTGGTGTACAGCTGTTGCATCTGGTTTACCAGGTCTGCCTTCTCCACCTTCAGACGCTTACGATCTGATTTCATAGCTATTACACAAAAAAAGTCTGAGTCAGAAATGCAGTTATATAGAATAGCCACAAGATGGCACTGTGTCTTGTTGTAAAATGTAATTTTTTTGCAAAGCGGCACCCACAACAAATGATGTAATGATATAAGAAGATAAGCATCAGATAGACCCTTAGTCATCAGTAGCATTTAACCACATGGACTAATGTGGCGACTATATTCACTGGTCTTCGTATAAAACCATTAGCCACGCAGACAGCAGGGTGAAAGTTCACCCAACGTATAACATAAAGTGAGAGGTTATCAGATCACAACTCATTTCTAGGACAGGGTAGGATTGTGAATCATGATTACAATGTAGTCCTGAAGCTCTCTATTCAGGAAAAAGGAAGAGCTGTTTTTTCCATAACCGATGCCATTCAGAGAGGCTTAAGCACTCCTGGTGTTCTGTAACAACTCTCCTAGCTCATTATCCAAACCTGTTCTACAACACTGACAGACAAGACCTCCACAGGTCAGGCACGGGTTCAAATAAATGCTAAAACAAGTACTTTCAATATTTTCAAAGTTTATCGTAATAAACCGAATGGAGGAGTAAACTGTATTTCAAGTGGCAATCGGCCATTCAAACAATAACAAAGCTAAGAAATGGAACCACTCTCAAATTTATAGGCAGTTCTTTCCATGCAATGACTCACTATGGTTCATTGTAATTGGTTTAGGCTATACAGCATTTGTGAAAACTAATTTTGTTTAAAACATGTAATTTGGAGATTGTACAACTGTTGAACCCGACCTTCAAACGAACGCAGGGCTTTTTACTCAAAACAGTCATGTATTATGCATTTACAGTGGGGATATACGTATACAACAGGTCAGAAATATGGTCATAAAACATATTTTCAATCCAGCTGATCAATGGAATTCAGAGCAGACCTTGGTATTATCTCACTGAGCCACACAGTGACAGGAATCCTATTCAATGCATTAAAAGGAAATGCGGCTTCCAGGTCTTTCTGTGGCTGTTTACGAGTGATCCTCTGCTATTTTGGAGTATTCTTCTGACTAACGTTCTGACGGCCCAGCGGTCTGTAATCCTGTGAGGAGCTACCTTGCATGTCCAGTTAATGGTGGAGTAATGTTCCCTCCACTAACGAATAACGACCCCAATGGTGCTTATAGGAACATTTAGGTCCGTCTGTAACAAATGCTATTCTTCTGTGGCTCAACAATCTTGGTGCAAATCGAGAGCTCTCTGCCTCTGCCCATTATGGGATGTTTCCAGCATGACAGTTTGTAACAAATGAGGTGTTCACTTGCATTCAGAGGTGGGTAACTATTTCTCAATGAGTGGAACTACCATTCACTTATCGAGATGATATTAATCACCACAGGTAGGTGAACTGATTCTTACTCTGGTAAAAAATGTAGCTTTAGATTGTAATGTTATAACGTATTTAGTTGTGTGGCTTTATGAAGTCAATACCAATGTCTTCACATGATGTTATGTGAACAGCTGCATTGGTAATTTGTTAAAACTGTGATGAACACTTATTTCCACCACTGTATCAGCTACAGTCATGTCAGTTACAGTCATGTCAGTTACAGACATGTCAGTTACAGTCATGTCAGTTACAGACATGTCAGTTACAGTCATGTCAGTTACAGTCATGTCAGTTACAGTCATGTCAGTTACAGACATGTCAGTTACAGTCATGTCAGTTACAGTCAGGTCAGTTACAGTCATGTCAGTTACAGTCATGTCAGTTACCGTCATGTCAGTTACAGTCATGTCAGTTACAGTCATGTCAGTTACAGACATGTCAGTTACCGTCATGTCAGTTACAGTCAGGTCAGTTACAGTCATGTCAGTTACAGTCATTACAGTTACAGTCATGTCAGTTACAGTCATGTCAGTTACAGTCATTTCAGTTTCAGTCATTTCAGTTTCAGTCATTACAGTTACAGTCATGTCAGTTACAGTCATGTCAGTTACAGTCATTTCAGTTTCAGTCATTACAGTTACAGTCATGTCAGTTACAGTCATGTCAGTTACAGTCATGTCAGTTACAGACATGTCAGTTACAGTCATGTCAGTTACAGTCATGTCAGTTACAGTCATGTCAGTTACAGTCATGTCATTTACAGTCATGTCAGTTACATTCATGTCAGTTACAGACATTTCAGTTACAGTCATTTCAGCTACAATCATGTCAATTACAGTCATTTCATCTACAGTCTTGAACAAGTTTTCCACTTCCTGTTTCCAACCGAAAGAGAAGAGGGTCTGGGATGGGGGTGTTCTACACATTGCCTACAAAGAACAACTTTGTTACAAAGAACAACTATGTTAACTTTGCCCAATTTGCCATAAACAAACAAGTAAACACTTGTCTGTGATAAATTGCGTTGGGGGAAGGAGCGACAGGGATAAGGTTGGTTAAGGAGCCACACTTGGCAATGGTATGTTGACAAGCTGCCTCCTCTCAGCACCAAACAGTATTCCACTTGAAGACTAAAGCACGCATCCTAAAGCAATGTCTGGGTGCTACCATTTATGGATCTCCACTGTGGGGAACACAGTGTAGACAGGATCCAAGCGGACTGACAAACTCCAGAACCCACTACTGACTGCCGAGACAGATCAGGCGAAATGTACCAACTCCATGTCAACCCCTCGCACACACACATTAACTGGCAGGTAATATTTAGAAGTCCGATACCACATCTGAACCAGACACTGTTTGCGCACACAGCAGAAACCACACCAACCAGACCCATTTAGTTCGGGTGACAGTTGTAGGGGGAGTGACAAATCGATGATCGTGTAGAGTGATAACCTGATTGAGTGAGTGTGTGTGTGGGGGGGGGGGCTGCCGGGCACTGACAGCTGTGAAATAGGTAAACTGAAGGAGGACACAAGGAGGACAGTGGAGGTATTGACAGGAGCCACAGATTAGGACCCATTTTGGATTTATCCTGACCTTGTAAAGCTTCCTTGGCACGGTCCAGCTCTTGCTCCTTGTCACCTAGCTGAACACGAAGCTCGGTGGCAGAAAGGAGGTGGGAGGAGCAGCCTCCTTGGCTCTGGGTCTCCTCCAGGTCCTTACTCAACATGTCCTTCATTTGTTTCAACAGGTGCACCTCCTCTTGCAGCTGGGCCACCTCCTCACGCAGTAGCACTATTAAAGTGGAGAGAAGGAGAGACATTGATCAAACTAAGGAAGGTGAAGTCCGAGGGCAAAAATAATACAATTAAATGAAAGAATAAGACAGAACAGAGAGAAGGGGAGATGTGAAAGGGAACAAGGAGGGAGTGTAATGAGTAAGGGAGGAGACTGTGGGAGCAGATATTCAAATGGAGGAGTGAGAGGAGATGTGAATGACTGTGGGAGCAGATATCCAAATGGAGGAGTGAGAGGAGATGTGAATGACTGTGGGAGCAGATATCCAAATGGAGGAGTGAGGTGGGAAGCAATATGGGAAGTGATCTGAAAAAGTGTGAATAAAAAGCATATGACAATAATTAAGCTCAACTCAACACCTTTTGTTCAAAGCGGATAAGCCACAGCAGTAGTGCAAACACTCCATCACGCACATACACACACACACACACACACACACACACACACACACACACACACAGACACACACACAGACACACACTCCATCACGCAGATACACTCCATCACGCACATACACACACACACACACACACACACACACACACACACACACACACACACACACACACAGACACACACTCCATCACGCAGATACACTCCATCACGCACATACACACATACACACTCCATCACACACACACACTCCATCACGCACATACACACTCCATCACGTACATACACACTCCATCACGCACATACACACTCCATCACGCACATACACACACACTCCATCACGCACATACACACTCGTCCGCACAGCCGTATGACCTGTACTCAGACACATACATGAAGATTGAAAGTCTAAGGATTCAAACAGGCAGGACTGCAAGAGCTGACAAGATTTGGAGGTTCACTAGACTATAGAAAAAGCTGGTCGTGTTCGTGAGCGCTCTACCTGCACACAGCTCTCTATGAAGCAAGGGACATAGAGTGATAAACAAGGGACGGAAGCCAAAGTAACAAAACAACGAAAGAGAGAGAATCGAAAGAGTAATTATCACGGTATCTCCTAATGCACATTTACCAAGACAAGTATAAGTCACAACAATGCTGAACTAAAGAAATCAAATAATGGCCTCCATTTGAAAGCCATTAGCTAGCAGAGGTTTATTCCCAGCTGTTGTTCAAGTAAAGCCAAACTGGGCAACCCACCTAAACACCAGAGGAATTGTTGTGTCGTACTGAGATATACAGTAGAATATTTAGATTGTGAAACGATGGGCTGATACCGATACAAATGTTTTTTTGCTTTTGTTGTTATTTATTCCCCATTTTATGTCAGGGAAACAAAGAAATCTTTCTTTCAAAACATTAACTGATTAATGTTATTTAGCCCTTCATTACACTTTCATAACACATTCAATTCAATCATACTCTGGACAAAATGTATGAGACCGTTAAACATCGGCCACTGCCATTGGCTAATGTCTTCTCGTTTGCCGATAGGCCGATGTCAGGCAACAAGGCAAATATCATCTGATACCGATGTACTGCCGACGCATCACTGCATCCCTAATATTTACTTTAGTACTTGTTCAAAATAATGCAACATTTTTGTATGACTTGGCAGAAGTCAAACAATGTGCAGAAATCAGCAGCCAATAAAATTCCACTCCAGTGCGCTGAATGTCAGATGGTCACTGATAGTCACCCAGATTAAATGAGATTTTGTTTTTGACACAAGTTCTGGTAGCAGTGTTTCATTTGTGTTCATTATATCCAAATTATTTAAAGGAGTCTAAAATTCCTTGTAAAGTTAAACAACGTAGGTAATAAATATTTAGAATATTATTAGTGAAACTAGTATTGTTACCATGACCATTCGGGTAAAATCATCTTTTGTTGAGTACTTTTCTACAATGCATTTTTCCTAATTTGTGTGTACTAGCCTTTAAGCAGCTGGTATTGCTGAAGAGGAAAGAGAGGCCACTATTATGCTTGTGTCATCCGCATAATGGGGAGAACTGGTTCTATGTGCTGTAGTGTCATGGCAACAGAGAAGGAGGGCTAGGGGGACACATTCAATGTCACAAGTCAACTGCATTCTGGCGACCAAAAAAAGAAAATGACGACATCTGTTTCATAATAGCATTAAAACACTCAATACTGTGTTGCCAAGGAATTGTCAGACAGCTTTGCGAATAAAGCTGTCTCAACGCACTGAAGTGTGCTAATTCCCTGGCAACACAGTCTGCCGTGTGTTAATGCATACCTGAAAGCTGCCGTGAGATCTAAAACATTCTTGTTGTGCATTTAAAACCACGCAGTGAGTGCTACACATTGTTGGTTTAAATGAACCAGAAGATGGACTTGGCACTCGTTGATGCTGCATAATAGAAGATAAATACTTCCAAAATGTACGGGCAACTTGTCACTGCTACGAGGGTGTGTGTGTGAGTGTGTGTGGGTATGAACCGAGAGTGTATGTTCCGCCTCCGCAAGCCTGTAGCCAAATGGCGTGTGTCTGCAGAGGCCCAGATAAGACAAGACAGGACAGTCCATTGGTCAATGTCGCCTCTAGTTGTGGAGAGACGGGCTGGTAGGCAGCTGTGTCTGGTACAAGGACGTGGGTTCTTGAAGAGAGCAATCTCTCACAACCTTCTCGCTAGCTAAATCCACTCATTTATCTGTTTACATACAGGCTTTCATATCTGTTGCAGGCCAGCCCAGCTGCCGTCTTTTATCTGTACCGCAGAGCAGGTAGACCCAGGAAGTAATATGCAGCCCATATGGGTCAGTGACGTGACGTGTCTCATTTGGCATCCAAATTAGAGAACTCAATTATGACTCAGCTCCACCTTAAAGGTAACTAGTTCTTATGAGTCATGTGTAAATGTAATGAGCCGTTGAGCTCAGAAGTGCCAAAATGACACTCAATTCTATAAATAAATACATGATCATTTAAATTAAACCCATGGGGATATTTGCGTGGCTGTTTTCATGCTTTTGATATATACAAAAGGCTGAGTATTCTGAATGTCATTAAATAGTTACGCGTAAAATAATAGTGTGCAGAAAGAAGGGAATGATATGATATGATAGTTGAAATTAGATTTTGATAACATTTCTCTCTGATCAAATGCCTTGGTTAGTGAACTGTACTTGTAACTGTACTGAAGTGACTCAACACCCGGCAACAAGTCGCCATTTTGTGTGCAACGTATGCAGAAAGGCATCATTATGAACGTCATTGTTTTGAAGGTCCACATATTTTATGCTTCCTTGTATATTTGGTTACAACTCTACAAACATTTTATTATTCCATTCAGCTTTGCCTTAAAAATACAAGATTACCGAAAAGTTGAGTTAAATGCGGTAAAGCTACGGTGCACTAGTGTGCTGTATTCTATTGTGGACCACAAAACAAGTTGTTAGATGTGTAATAATTGACATTTTAATGAACTGAACTACAGTGCATCGCTGTGGTTTGAGACTACTCGGATTTCCTATTTTTGCCAATTAAATTGTAGTAATCCCTTGCTGATCTGTTTAATGTACATCTTTACTTGTTACGTTAAAATCACGAGATCAATCTTACTGTTTGTTTGTCAGTGCACCAGTAACTAAATGGTGGCCAGCCAAAACGAACCCGGAGGTCTTAGTGTACTCAACTCTTTACAATAAAAAATGTTTGCTTTTATCTAAAGTGATTTCCTGTTCTGTTATGTGCTTGAATTGGTTTAAAGTCAGATTTATGTGCCATGTTATCATACAGTCATGTTCTACTACAATAATTACAAGGAAAGACAACAACTAAAAACATTGTTTAAAATAGCCATATTCCACATGATTATATTACACACAGTAATTTTTGTAGTTTTCTTTGAGACTACCATGAGCAAGACAGGTTTTAAGCAAAACAAAATGGAGACAGATTCAAGACTGATTGGGAAAGAGGCAAGTCCTAGTCATTTTAATAGTCAGATCGCCACCATAGCACAGGAACTCAGGCATTATGTCTGTTTATATTTTGGTTGAACATATTGATTATTTAGCCATTTTGAATGATAACAAAATACAAGCTAAGTAATAAGGATCCAAATTATGATTGGTGATTGTTGTTGCTGACAAGTAGCAGAGATATTCTTGATTTGTCCAGATTGGTAGAATCCAATACACTAAAGAGGTTGGATGTTCCTTTTAGGGGCCACCCATGTTAAGAGATTGTCTTTTTTGATTAATTGTAAATCCATTTATTTTTCACCAAATAAAGATTTAAAATAGACTGCTTATTTCCATTTGTATTGTTTACCAGCAAGGTTAAAAATATCGTAGTCCACGTCTGTGAGGAATCCCTCTAGCGCAGCTCCCCTGCCCTCTGGTGGCGGGTTTCGTCGTTCGTCGTCGCCGACGTATTAGCGGCCGCCGCCCCCTCATTTGTCACTTTGTCTAGTCCTGTCTATTGCACACACCTGGTGTTCATTCCCCATTAGTCTCCTATATAGGCTTCCTCTGTGGGGTCATGTCCTCGTGTGGTATTGTTGACTGTTGTACGTGTGTACACGCCTCCCGGCGTTATATTAGAGACATTTGTGTGTCTATGTTCATATTGAGCCCTTGTTGTCGGGTCTTTACCTTTAAGCGCTGTGTCGCTGGTTTTGTTTCGGTTACGGTACTAGTGAGTACTTAACAAGTGGCGTTGTCACGAGAGTGTTCATTAAAAACTCATCAACGCTACGGATCCTGGGCCTGCCTCCTTTTCTGCATTCACACACCTCGCCGGCTACGAGACAGAGCCGGCGTGACAGAATACCACACCCAAAGAAAGGGAAAGGACCATGGATCCCGCAGGACAGGCGACCCTCACCCGTCACGAGGAGATGCTCGCGTCCCTGGGAACGGCGATGGACCGGGTGATGACCACCATGGAGCGGCTGGAGAAGAGACTCCCCGATCCTGCCACGGCGGCCACGGTTCCCTTACCGGCATCTCCACCACCGGCGGCTCGGGCGGTGCGCTCCAGCTTCCGGGGCATTATGACGGGGCAGCGGATCGCTGTCAGGGTTTTGTTCTCCAGCTCGAGCTGTATTTTAGCTCCTGAACGCGGTTCCCTCAGACCACGAAAAAGTGGCTGCGTTGGTCTCTCGCCTCACTGGTAAAGCCCTCGCATGGGCTAATTCCATATGGAATGGAGGAGGGCCGATCCTCCATCAGTGGGAGGCATTCGTTCGGACCTTCCGGTCCATTTTCGACAAACCCCCTGAGGGCCGGGAGGCGGGCGAGTGCCTCTTTCACCTGAGGCAGGGGAGCCGGAGCGTTCAGGACTTCGCGTTGGAGTTTAGAACCCTGGCGGCGGGGGCTGGGTGGGGTGAGCGAGCATACATCGATGCTTTTCGGTGTAGTTTGAGACCGGACGTCCGTAAGGAGTTAGCATGCAGGGATGCCACATTGTCCTTTGACCAACTGGTGGACATGGCAATCAAGCTGGATAACCTGCTTGCGGCTCGCGGACGTACCGGTCCGGCTCCGCTCGCTCTGCCTGGTCCCGCGGCTGCTCCCGTTCCTATGGAGGTGGGAGGCGCTGCGCATCGGGAGACCGCGCGGCAGAAGGAGTGCACCTTTTGTGGCAGAAGGGGGCACTCTGCTTCCCACTGTTACCAGAGGCTGGGTAGGAAGTCTGACACTTCTGCGACGCAGGTAAACGCACCCAACACCCGACTGGAACCCTCTGACGCTCATGTCACTCTACCGGTGCGTTTCCCCGGTTTTCACACCATGTCCCAGTGTAAGGCACTAGTCGATTCAGGCGCAGCTGGGATTTTTATGGACAGGTCTTTTGCGCATACGCTGAACATTCCGCTAAAACTGTTGGACTGTCCTCGACCAATCACAGCCCTAGACAATCGTCCGCTGGGGTCTGGGGTGGTGAGGCAGGTCACAGTTCCAATCTCTATGATCTCTAATAACAATCACACCGAACATATTACTTTTCATATAATTGAGTCACCTAATTTTCCCGTGGTGTTGGGGTTGCCCTGGTTGGCGTTGCACAACCCCCAGTTTTCATGGCCTCGGAGGGTTCTAGCGGAGTGGGGACAGGAGTGTCAGGGAAGGTGTCTGGGTGTTTCCATCAATGCGACATCGGTGGAGAGTCCAGACAGTGTCTCCACTGGGCGCATTCCTCCGGAGTATAGTGATTTGGCAGTTGTATTCTCCAAACAGTTGGCTACTAAATTACCACCCCATCGTCCGGGGGATTGCGCGATAGACCTACAGGTAGGCGTTGTACCACCGCACAGTCACGTGTATCCCCTGTCCCAAGCGGAGACAGAGACGATGGAGACGTACATCTCTGAGTCATTGAGTCAGGGGATAATTCGCCATTCCACTTCTTCCGCCTCCTCGAGTTTCTTTTTGTGAAAAAAAAAGACGGGGGGTTGCGTCCCTGTATAGACTATCGGGCATTGAATAAAATTACAGTTCGTTATCGGTATCCTCTCCCTCTGATTTCGACTGTGATAGAATCAATGCACGGGGCACGTTTTTTCACAAAACTGGATCTCAGGAGCGCGTATAATTTGGTGCGTATCCGAGAGGGAGATGAGTGGAAGACAGCCTTTAGCACCACTTCAGGGCACTATGAGTACCTGGTGATGCCGTATGGGTTAATGAATGCGCCGTCGGTTTTCCAGTCCTTTGTGAATAACCTGTTTCGGGACATGGTCGGCCGCGGTGTGGTGGTGTACATTGACGACATCCTGGTGTACTCTGCTACCCGTGCGGACCATGTCTCCCTTGTTCGCAGAGTACTGGAGCGACTGAGGGAGCATGACCTATATGCCAAATTGGAGAAGTGTCTGTTTTTCAGCGAGCAGTCTCGTTTCTCGGGTTCCACGTCACAACGCAGGGAGTGGAGATGGAGATTGATCGCGTGGCGGCCGTGCGTAATTGGCCCATTCCCACCACGGTTAAGGCGGTACAACGGTTCATCGGGTTTTCCAACTTCTATCGTAGGTTTATCCGAAACTTTGGCAAGGTAGCAGCTCCTATTACATCCCTGTTGAGGGGTGGGCCATCTCGTATTCGCTGGTCGAACGAGGCAGACTGTGCGTTTAGTGCATTGAAAACACTGTTCACCTCCGCACAGGTGTTGGCCTACCCAGATCCGTCGCTTCCGTTCATAGTGGAGGTTGACGCGTCAGAGGTTGGGATAGGTGCGGTGCTATCCCAGCGCTCGGGCACGCCCCCTCAACTCCGCCCCTGTGCCTTTTACTCGCGGAAGCTCAGTGCGGCGGAGCAAAACTATGACGTAGGTGATAGGGAGCTGCTAGCTGTGGTTAAAGCTCTGTCTGAGTGGAGGCACTGGCTCGGGAGCGAGACACCCGTTTGTAGTCTGGACTGACCACCGTAACCTGGAGTATATTAGGGCAGCTAGGAGACTGAATCCTCGTCAGGCTAGGTGGGCGTTATTTTTTACTCGGTTTGACTTTACGATCTCGTACATTCCGGGTACAAAAACGTCAAGGCAGATGCACTGTCCAGATTGTATGACACCACGGAGAGATATGTAGATAATTCTCCCATTATTCCCTCTTCCTGTATAGTGGCACCGGTGGTGTGGGCGGTGGATGCGGACATCCAGCGGGCGTTACGCACAGAACCAGCTCCCCACAATGCCCAGAGGGGCGTGTCTACGTGCCGCTGGATGTTCGTGATCGGCTGATCTGCTGGGCCCACACATCGGTGTCAACGGGACACCCTGGGATTGGTCGGACAGTGCGCTGTCTCACCAATAGATATTGGTGGCCTAGTCTGGCCAAGGATGTGAGGGTGTATGTTACCTCCTGTTCTGTATGCGCTCAGTGTAAGGCACCTAGACACCTTCCGGCGGGTAAGTTACATCCTTTGCCCGTTCCACGGCGACCATGGTCACATATTAGTGTTGATTTTTGACTGACCTCCCTCTCTCCAAGGGTCACACTACAGTCCTGGTCGTCGTGGACCGTTTCTCAAAGGCCTGCCGCTTTCTGCCCATGCCAGGTCTCCCGACGGCCCTGCAGACCGCGGAAGCCCTGTTCACACACGTCTTCCGGCACTACGGGGTCCCGGAGGACATCGTATCTGACCGGGGTCCCCAGTTTACGTCGAAGGTCTGGAGGGCGTTCATGAGACGGTTGGGGGTCTCGGTCAGTCTGACCTCTGGGTATCACCCCGAGGCTAATGGGCAGGTGGAACGAGTCAATCAGGAGATAGGGAGGTTTCTGAGGTCGTATTGCCAGGACCGGCCAGAGGAGTGGGCGGAGTTTTTGCCATGGGCAGAGTATGCTCAAAACTCGCTCCGTCACTCCTCTACTGACATGTCACCTTTTCAGTGTGTCTTAGGGTATCAGCCGGTCCTGGCCCCTTGGCAGCAGAGCCAGCCCGAGACCGAGACTCCAGCGGTGGACGACTGGTTCCGGCGCGCGGAGGACACGTGGATTGTGGCTCATCGGCACCTGCAGCGCGCCGGACAACGTCAGAAGTCCGCCGCTGACCGGAGACGTAGTGACACGCCAAACTACGCTCCGGGGGATCGGGTCTGGCTCTCGACTCGAAACCTTCCGCTCCGCCTGCCCTGCCGGAAGCTGGCTCCGCGGTTTGTGGGGCCGTTTAAAGTCCTGAGGAGAGTGAACGAGGTAACCTACCGATTACAGCTGCCACCTGATTATCGAATTAATGCCTCGTTCCATGTGTCTCTCCTCAGGCCGGTGGTCGCTGGTCCCCTCCAGCAATCTGAGGTGAGAGAGGTCCCCCACCCCCTGGACATTGAGGGGGTCCGGCGTACCGTGTCAGCACCATCAGAGACTCCAGACGCCGGAGAGGGGGCCTCCAGTACCTTGTGGAGTGGGAGGGGTACGGTCCGGAGGAACGCTGTTGGGTGCCGGCGAGGGACGTACTCGATCCTACGTTAGTGGAGGCGTTCCATTGTCGGCGGCCTGATCGTCCAGCTCCGCGTCCTCCGGGTCGGCCTCTGGGTCGGCGGCGACGGACGGCTGGAGCCGCCCGTCAGGGGGAGTACTGTGAGGAATCCCTCTAGTGCAGCTCCCCTGCCCTCTGGTGGCGGGTTTCGTCGTTCGTCGTCGCCGACGTATTAGCGGCCGCCGCCCCTCATTTGTCACTTTGTCTAGTCCTGTCTATTGCACACACCTGGTGTTCATTCCCCATTAGTCTCCTATATAGGCTTCCTCTGTGGGGTCATGTCCTCGTGTGGTATTGTTGACTGTTGTACGTGTGTACACGCCTCCCGGCGTTATATTAGAGACATTTGTGTGTCTATGTTCATATTGAGCCCTTGTTGTCGGGTCTTTACCTTTAAGCGCTGTGTCGCTGGTTTTGTTTCGGTTACGGTACTAGTGAGTACTTAACAAGTGGCGTTGTCACGAGAGTGTTCATTAAAAACTCATTAACGCTACGGATCCTGGGCCTGCCTCCTTTTCTGCATTCACACACCTCGCCGGCTACGAGACAGAGCCGGCGTGACAACGTCAACATTGTGAAATATCTGCTGCCTGCCATGTCAACATGGTGGAGTGTCAACACTTGATAATACTCTGCTTTGGGTTCATGTACACCAGCACGGCTTTGTGACGGCTCAGCAACTGCAATGAGTTGGACAAGGATCCACCCCCTTTGGACCTTTCCACATTTTATTGAATTGCAAACCGGAATTGACATTTACCTTTCTGTTATTAGTATACACAAAAACATGTGTAATGTCAAGGTAAAAATAGAACTGAAATAATTGTCTACAGGTTTATAAAAAGTGCAGAACCAAAATATATTATTTATATTTTGTGTTCAGACGAGCCTACGACTCAGAGGTTGAATTTGGCTTAACAAATCACATCACACAAATCACAAATGACTTTCTTTCTTTCTTTCTTAACAAGGTCACAAGGCCAAGTATTTATATTTAAACACTGATCAAACTAGAAAGACCAGGGAGCTTATCTGAAAGCTTTTTTTGAAAGGGCAGTTTTGTGTCAATGGGAAACAATAAAAAATCTGACATTTCCTGCCTCTTTAATGATGTTTAAAGTAATAATAGATCAATAATGTTGTAAGCTAGATGTTTTAATAAAACACCCGGATACATCTAGAGATATGGTTCTACTTCTAAATATTAGAAAATATGTATCCTATGTGTAACTACACTGTAAGAAATTGCTGTAAAAATACAGCCGATTTCCCACAGTAACACACTGTTTTCCTGAATTACAATATTGTACTGTAGACAACTGAGAATGTGAGGCGGGGCAAGGGAATGACATGCATGAATGATCCAAACAGTCTGCTACTGTAAATTCTAAAGCAGGATATTCACTAGAAAAAGACAAATAAAGACATGTGTATCAAAATATTGAAAATAGGCTGCAATTGGTAACTTGTAAACAATTATTAGTCATCACAGCAGTAGTTATAGCCATGTAGGGATATTTTACAATGGCTTTGCTATATTTTGTCTGGATATCGATATACGATATATATCCCAATAATTTCTCTCGCAACATTAAAGGGAAGAAAACCTGAACGCTCTGCCTGACTTTAGTGTACATTTGTGGCAGTGCTTCTCTTGCAAAGTAGTTGCGAATGTGAAGCTCATATCTCGGGTCAATCATTTTCAGCATCATTTTGATTCCGACTTGTTCAACAGTTGCAACAGGGACCATATCTTTAGCAATGTGATAGGACACCGCTTTCGTTATAGTACACCCCTTGTCACTTTTCTTTTCATAAGGCACACTGAGGGAAAATGTACGGTGGCCCTCAAGTGCAAAACACACACAAAAATATGATGGCATACCCCAAATGAACATGCTCCACCAATATAAAAAAAATAATACCCCAATAATTAACACACGTTCCCTCAAATAAGACTAACCTTCCCCCACACATGAACAAATTACCCCGAAAATGAACACACTCCCCCCGAATACGAGTGAAGTTCAGTGAAATAGGATGACAATTCCCCCAAATACAAAGACACGCTCCCCCACAAGTGAAACGACATTACATTAACTCAGTACGGAAAGGGCGGGTGCAACACCTTGTCGCTGATTGGATGCACAAACACAAACAGGAAATAAGAAGTTTGATGGTTTTGGAAGGAAGAAAAATGAGTGCAAACAATTCTGCAAGTCATGTAATTGCACTAATTACTCTTTATTTTAATCAGGGATATTCTTATGAAATCATCTTAGATATGCTGTCAACATTTCACAACATTAAAATTAGTATGCGCTACAAAAACTCGGCAGATCAAAATGCTTTCCACAATAACCAGTACCGCTGCAAGCCATTTTGGTGCACTAAGCAAGATTCCATTATGATGCCCCCCCAACCAACACGAGAAAAAAACATATTTTTCGCGTTTTTATCTTCATTCGTTTTCTCCTGACTCCTGCTGTCTTTCCCCAAAAATCTACAGCCTACTATCAAACTTCGTCAGTATTTGGGGGGAGGGGGGCACCAAGGTTACGTTCTAGCGCAATGAAATACTCTTGTTCCGCACGGTTTTTTATAAACATCCCTAAAAAGTGCTAAAAATATTTATATCGGGAAATAATATCGGCATTATAATTATTAGACTATTTTAGGTGCCCCCCCCCCCAGCACTTGAACTTGCGGTTGCGCTGGTAGTAAGGGCAATACATGCTTGCAACATTTAGTGGACTTCTTAATGTAATGTCATTTCACTTGTGGGGGTGCGTGTCTTTGTATTTGGGGGAATTGAGTCGCAATAGGGGAAATATGTCATCCTATTTAGGTGGAGTTCACTCGTATTCGGGGGGAGTGTGTTCATTTTCGGGGTAATTTGTTCATGTGTGGGGGAAGGTGTGTTAATTATTGGGGAAATATTTGTTATATTGGTGGAGCATGTTCATTTGGGGGATGCACTCATATTTTGTGTGCTTTGCACTTAAGGGCCACCGTAAAAATGAGGTTTGCATTGAGCATTTTTTCGGGGCTGGATCTTTTTCGGGTTGTTTATGGCATGCTGCTTCTGCAGACTTCGCGCAGTTTCACACACTCCGTAGTTTTCGGTGGTGAAAAAGATTTGAAGTGTTTCCACCCCTGGCTGTAACCTGTTTATGGCACTCCCTACATATGACGTTGTTTTGTTGCTCATCTGATACTTCAAATCCGAACCATCTTCAAATTACTGAGCCAATGCTTTTTTTTACGAATCAATTGACCCTTCGCTTAGCCACGCCCTCCTTAGTTATTGTTGCTACGCCTGGCAAGCTTTCGAGCCTGGCACGTCTATTGCAGTATGTATGCACCGGTGTCAGACATTCCCAATTACAATTAGATATTTAGTCCTTTTTGGCGAACAGGTGAAATATCTGAAAGAGCAAGACAAAAGGGGCTGCAGTATGCATTCGAGGGATATATCCACGACATAATATGCAACCGATTAGAGAATAACGTCTTTAAAATTGAAGCTAAAGCCGGTCCCAGCGCAAGCAGCAGCTGCCTCATACGCTAACCATTCAAGTGGGAAGCACACAAATTGAGGAACAGCTATGTTCATGCACAGCAGTAATAAAGTGTACCTATAGTGAACACATGATGACTACTGTTAATGAACTGATTAAGTTCGCATAGCAACATTTTCCTTGGAGATCTCCGGGCAAGCCCCCTGATGTTCGGTCCTTAGACCTAATACCGGGAGAGCTGCGATCGGTTTGGGGTACTCAAGGGTAGGGCGTCGATTAACAAAATGCTGAAATACATTTTAAAGTATTTCAGTGAGCCTCCGTATTGCCTTTAATCATCTTTTTTTACGTTCAAATATATGCATTATGAACAAAGAACCGTCATTTTCTAAGCAATGATGTGCTGAGTAAATGTGTAGCGTTTCTGTATCATCAGCTGAACGCAATTACTTGTGCGCCCGAACTCCAGAATAACGGTAAAGGAATGCTTGTATCGTGTTCCATGCAGGCGCCAGGTGTGTTTAATTACATTTGTTTGACTTTAACGGGGTTCGAATTAATCTGCAACAGAAATAATGATTCTTTAAACTAATATTTGAGAATTATGCGATGATGTCCATCTCTGTGTTATTCGATTGTAAAGAAATTAGAAACAATTTAGTAAGGCTTTGGCAATCGTGGTTTAATTCCAGCAAAAACTATTCCTAGATTTGGCCAAACGGAGGCATTTGGCAAAACATTGGTCTTTTGTTGAGAACTAGATTTGTTTAATAGCCTATTTGTTTTTTCGGTTTTGCTAAACGTGTATTATGTTCTGTAATGTTTGTGTACGTGAGTCTATACTATTCAGGCATATGTTAGGCATATGCGTATTCACAGAAATGTGCCTAATGTAACGTTGAAGTGTGGTTTGCCTGATTGTAACAGAACCATCCAAAAGTTTGCATCTTTTAAATCGCACACTTATATGCGTCTAATCTGATGTTAGGGCTGGCTTGGCTTGTTTTCTACATTTGAGTTAACATGTCAATACAAATGTCAAGGCTGTCCTGTCTCGGGGTGAAGGTGTTGAGGTTGCTCTTTGTATTGTCCAGCTACTGATGCTACTCAATTACTTGAAGATATGAACTCTAGTATTTTTGGTGTGTTCAGGTGCTCCATGGGAATGAACCCAGACGTTTTGCATTTTGGAAATTATGTTTGTACAATTGTACGATTATAATTATGAACTACCTGATCTAATTTGTTGTCCTTTTCATTTACATATATTCTAAATAAATGGATCATATCATATCAAACTCTTTTTAACATGTTTGGAATGTCTTTTTTAACCTGTTCATCTGGTACATTAGCATATTGTGTAAAATGACATAAAATGTTAGCATATTTTATTAAATTGACAGTATATGTGTTGTACTGCAACAGATGACAACTGTACTTCTAAATCCTTTTGGTTACTGTAGAAATGACAGTAAGGAGCTGGCAACCTTGCTGGCAGCACTTTACCGTAATTTCTTAGAGTAACAGTATGTAGCTGTTTTGACCTTCTACAGTAAACAACTGTCATCCTAAACACGGATGGCTACTGTAGGAAGACAGTAAAGAGCTGGCAACCCTGCTGCCAGCATTTTACTGTATTATATCGGATAAACAGGATTGTCCTGTTTTGTACTTCTACAGTAAACAACTGTCATCCTAAACACGGATGGCTACTGTAGGAAGACAGTAAAGAGCTGGCAACCCTGCTGCCAGCATTTTACTGTATTATATCGGATAAACAGGATTGACCTGTTTTGTACTTCTACAGAAAACAACTGTAATTGTAATTACAGTATCCCTTCTGTAGAAATTACAGAGAATAGCTGGCAACCCTGCTGCCATCACATTACTGTTTTTCTACAGGGAAATTTCTTACAGTGTAGGAATGGACGTAATGTAAAAACATGTCAGAATAAAATTATTTTAGTACTAGATACAAACACTTCGGGACCACAATTTGGGACAAATTCAATACAGCACATCTTTGAGTAAGTGCCTATTTTTTATGCATAGAGACGTCTCTCATCATCGTATGTTTATGGTTTCCAATAAAATATGAGCACAGCTAAAAAAAGCTGCTTCAGTCTGCTTTACATCAGAAACTGGAAGTGGAATATATTTACTGTTGTATTTTATAAACAGTGCACAGAATAATACACAATCTCAAGAAGAAGTGTACAGCAGCCCTGGGAAAATGTTCACTATGAACAAGTTTATGTTTGAAATGGGCTTTTGAAAAGTACCAGCGTTTCTGCTTTGACATGATTCTGTCCCATTTTATCCCAGTAGTATGCTCAATGTCATCAATCCTACACTACGAGTAGGTCAATACTTTCCTCCTCAAAATGACCACAGCAAACACAACGTTGGTTCAAAGACAGCTGCAGCTATTTGATAGAGCCAACCCATTAAAGACAACCAATCACATATTACAACTTCAAACTGTATAGTTCGTCGCTGGCAAATCATGTAAATCCATACATTCTTTGTATTCCAGGGCCCCAAATTTGAATAAATAATTTTTAATGTTTTTATTTATTATTCTAACTCTTTCACTGAGGAGCCTGCCAGATGGCAGTTAGCCAATGCATTTAAACGCCCCCTTAGTATAACTAAGAAATGCTATATGGAAAATAGATGTGTCTCAATTAAACCAGGTCTGACTAACCTCACCCCAATCTGCTGGTGCATAGAGACTAGTGACGGTGAGTGGCAGTTTGAAAAAACAGGGGCTGCAACTATATTAAATTGTCACTGAATCACATAATTAAAGCGTGTCTCCAAATGTAAATGAGCAATACAGCGTGAGCCTTCCTGCAACCGTTTATTAGATGTGGAATAGATTATGGCATCCAAAATATGCCCCAGTCTCTGCTACTAGTTCAGCAATGAAAATGTCCTCAAAAGTTTGACCCAATAATTATATTTCTACTGCCTTTGCATTCGGGTCATTTTTTCTCTACAAATACGTTTTTTCAAGTTTTGCTTCAAGTATAAAAAAGAAACAGAATAATATCATTACATAACACATCTAAATGCATGAGACGTCTTTAAAGTTTTGGAAATTAGTTAGTTTTGGTGTAGTTACCATTTAATCCAAGTGTCCTATAGATTATTTAGCTGTGTTTCTGTAATGCCGCCTAGTGACTGTCTAGTTTAGAAAACAAACGTCCACAGTAATCATGCAAATAGTGATGACATCACTTCAGCCAGGTTGGCATCGGCTACTCTGTAGTCAAAATTGATATGGAAGGTTTGTGAAAACGCCCTCTTACCCTCACCACCAGACATTAGCATTATTGCTAACAACTACATGGTATAGGCATAGGTCTACTGATGTCCAGTGCACACAAACACAGACATGGGCATTAGCAAATGCACACTGCAGAGAAATACCACTCATTTATGCATTCCATCCATATCTTATGGTTACTTGGGCAGAGAGACGTATTCTCTATTAGGTTCAATACACAGTTGATGTCCTAACATGTCGAATAGATTTCGTAATATTGTGGAATTCATTTTAACATTTGGATTCTGTTATTCTGAATGTATTCTACGCCAGCGGTCCCCAACCTTTTTTGCGTCACGGACCGGTTTAATTTCAGACCATATTTTCACGGACCGGCCTTTAAGGTAGGGATGGCGAAAACTAAAAAAACTCTTGACCGACCATTAGCCTATATATATATATATTTTTTATAGTTCTTTTTAGAACCAGTTTTTTGTAGCCTATACAATATATATATTTCACATTGTTTAGGCCGGTGAGGTGAGTAGTAGGCTACGGTTCGGTTCATGATGATATAATCTCCAGTTCGGGCACCAGAGCCTTATGTTATGATTATCTATTCGTCTGTAATTACTTTTTAATTATTAAATCCAGGAAATTGGTTAACGAAAAATTTATTGAAATTAAGATACAATTATTTCAAAACGAAATTCGTTTTAATAGACTTGGTGCTTTCTGTTTTGTGTATGCCAACTCACAACTCTATTAGCAGCGTGCTCGTAACACCGCGCAAACATAACATGAGTGACATCTTCTCTGGTCGTTATGGTAACGTACACATATTATGCAGAGCGGGCTTGGTGCGTGTAAATCACCTGTTGCGATGAATCCATATTTCAAGTAGGAGTCCTGATATTTTCTGTTAAATGCTTTCTTTTTCTTGGAAGTCGTAGGCTCTTCTTCTGTTTCCTCACTGGGCCGTTTCCCCTATCCAAAGAAACTTTCCAGAGACGTTTGTTTTTTACTCATTCTGCTAGCTTGTGTTTTTATTTTTGTTAGCGGTTACGTATCACGTGACCGAGACAAGCGTTGCTATGCACCCAGAGTGAGTCATAGACAGACGTAACGGAGGGAATCAGTTTTTTTATTATTATTATTATTTTAATATTAAACAACGGAACAAGTTTTTCAATTTCAAATGTGGCCCGGTACCAATGAACCCACGGACCGGTACCGGTCCGCGGCCCGGTGGTTGGGGACCTCTGTTCTACGCAACTGATTTTACCAGGACCTACCAGGGGCCTACCAGAGGCCTACCAGGGGCCTACCAGAGGCCTATCAGGGGCCTAACAGAGGCCTATCAGGGGCCTACCAGGGGCCTATCAGGGGCCTACCACGGACCTACCAGGGGCCTAACAGAGGCCTATCAGCGGCCTACCAGAGGCCTACCAGGGGCCTAACAGAGGCCTATCAGGGGCCTATCAGGGGCCTACCTCGGACCTACCAGGGGCCTACCAGGGGCCTACCAGAAAAGGACACCAACGTCGTACGTCATTTCAAAAGCGTAGACTACTTTATGAATCGGTCATGAAAGGAACATAAAAGCCCTCTGAACTAGGGATGATAATGACTTGTTTACTTGGCTGGTTCCGCTTAGGTCTGAGGGAATAAACGAGGCTTCCCATTTGTCTGATGCCGTGTCAAAATGTATCACTGTCATCACCGTCGCTGTAGAGCGGACACGTCTGCGACGACAACAACCTAACAATGGAATGGTGTTTTAGTAAACGCGAATTTAATAGCAGACTGAGAAAACACAGCGGATATTCAGACTAAGATATTCTCTTGATACTGCGAGAACAGAAAAGTACCCAAAGTGATTCAAGCACGGGCAATCAGCATCATAATTCCCTCAAACACACTTTCCCATCGATCCCACACCCTGCCATTACACCCCCACTTGCAGCTCAGAGCCGGATAATCGCTCCTCTTTCAGGTTCTCTGCCTCTGGATGAAAATGAAAGCGAGGCAGAGCCTCAAGAATAGTCTTCATTTTGTGCCGAGACTACGCAGGCGTTTGACTGTGGATAAGCCTGTTGGAGGTGTCATGGTCAGGAGATGTGAGGCTATACAGGATGTCCCCTCCTGGACATTACGCCGTCACTGATGGACTATCAACTGACAGCTGTCACAAGAAGGTTTCTTTGCCTGGGGCCAGTCAGGTTTAGTGTAAAGAAAAAAACGATTTATGTTCTCCTGTTTCTTTTCACACGCGTGAGGGACAAGCCGAAGAGCTTCTCTAATGTTGAAAAAGAATACTGCAGTGGACTCAACAAGGCCTGTTGAAAATTCTGTGGTTTATTTGTCATTGTTGTAGACGTCATTGTATTTTCTCCATCTCCAATATTAGCAGCGGCAGTGGACAGTGAGCAAGCCAGTTCCATTAGCCGCCTGCCCGAGAGGAGACGAGGCCCCACTTATCTCCTCACTCAGCAGTGGCCCACTCAATTACTCCTGTCTGAGCCATCTCTGCCTCCATTACATTATCCTTTATTCATCATGGCTGCTCTGAGTCTGACCAGGCCGTCAACCCCGTCCTCTCGCCTCCCTCTCCAATCAGACGCTGGGTCTGGATGTGACTGACTGAGCAGGCGGTGGGCTGTTTGTTAGAAGAGGCAGGAGGCGTGAACTAGATGCCTCTATTTGATGCTTGTGTGAAACCCATGGTTGTCAGCAGCCATCTTCTCTGTCCGTAACGCCGTGCGGCATTCTGGAGAGGCATCACCGAGCGGCGTTCTGTAGAGACATCAGGGTAGGTTTCGGCGAGCGGCTTCACCAATCCTTGATGCGCTTCTATAACAATAATCTCCTGTGTGAGGGTTAGGAACACGCTGACCAGATTGACACCCAATGCGTCCTATGTCTGTTCCCCAGCACAGACAGGACAGCATTCAGACACAACGCCTCAGATCTGTCCTAATGAGTCTCCATGTTATCTTAATAAGCATCTCAAAGGACTCTGATAGATTGACGCACTATGAAAATGAATTATTTGCATCTCCGCCTGCGGTATTGGGTGTAATAAATTGAACATGTTATGTCGCTCGCGTTCGTTGTAGCCGGGTATTAGCCGGCAAATCGTGGAGGAGAAGAGAGCATTCGGTGAATTATTAGTCCTTTGAAAATATAATGGCCTGACTCGAATAATGTGCATGGATTATTGTCTTCCATTTCCATTCTCAAACACTTGACATTATTCTCGCAGCACAAAAAGAGCACCTAAAAGCAATATTGACCTTGTAAATGACTGTTTAACATACCCATCTGCATACACTGCTGGGGTGGCTTTCTCTATATGAGAGTGTGGATACTGTACATGTCCATGTTTAATAAAAGTCATTAAACAGACGCTCTATTCCCTAGCAATTTACAGACTGTGCATTACAGATTGTGCAAGCTAGCTAGACGTGACAACAAATGCAAGTCAATCCTTTTCCTCAATAAAAGTAGCTATCAGCACAGTGCACTGTGGGGCGAACAAACAGGGGATTCTGCAAGTTTTGCACAAGTTTTGCTGAATCTCCTCTCCACTACGGTTTGCATCACTACCCGTAAGTGATCAACTACCTGTAAAAACTTGCCCTTATATCTCATAAGTAGGGCAGCTCAGCTTGGCATCAACTTCAGTGTAGATTTGGAATGAAGCATATGAAGTGAACCCACCCGAAGGGCAGCTCAGACTGACTGGTCTACTAACCCGGTTTATGTACGGAGCAAAGTACATGAAGCTTGATGGTGTACCTTGGTAGAGTGGCAGAGACAGTGAATATCCTAGAGAATGTGCTAGTGAATGTCCTAGTGAATGTGCTAGTGAATGTGCTAGTGAATGTGCTAGTGAATGTGCTAGCGAATGTCCTAGTGAATGTGCTAGTGAATGTGCTAGTGAATGTGCTAGTGAATGTGCTAGCGAATGTCCTAGTGAATGTCCTAGTGAATGTGCTAGTGAATGTCCTAGTGAATGTGCTAGTGAATGTCCTAGTGAATGTGCTAGTGAATGTACTAGTGAATGTGCTAGTGAATGTGCTAATTAATGTCCTAGTGAATGTGCTAATTAATGTCCTAGTGAATGTGCTAGTGAATGTCCTAGTGAATGTGCTAGTGAATCTGCTAGTGAATGTGCTAGTGAATATCCTAGTGAATGTCCTAGTGAATGTGCTAGTGAATCTGCAAGTGAATGTCCTAGTGAATGTGCTAGTGAATATCCTAGTGAATGTCCTAGTGAATGTCCTAGTGAATGTCCTAGTGAATGTGCTAGTGAATGTCCTGGTGAATGTCCTAGTTAATGTCCTACTGAATGTCCTAGTGAATGTGCTAGTGAATATCCTAGTGAATGTCCTAGTGAATGTCCTAGTGAATGTGCTAGTAAATGTCCTGGTGAATGTCCTAGTTAATGTCCTAGTGAATGTCCTAGTTAATGTCCTAGAGAATGTGCTAGTGAATGTCCTAGTTAATGTCCTAGTGAATGTGCTAGTGAATGTGCTAGTGAATGTCCTAGTGAATGTCCTAGTGAAATTCCTAGTGAATGTTCTTATGAATGTGCTAATGAATGTCCTAGTGAAATTCCTAGTGAATGTCCTTGTGAATGTGCTATTGAATGTGCTAGTGAATATACTAGTGAATGTCCTAGTGAATGTGCTAGTAAATGTACTGGTGAATGTCCTGGTGAATGTCCTAGTTAATGTCCTAGTGAATGTCCTAGTTAATGTCCTAGTGAATGTGCTAGTGAATGTCCTAGTTAATGTCCTACTGAATATCCTAGTGAATGTTCTAGTGAATGTCCTAGTGAATGTCCTAGTGAAATTCCTAGTGAATGTCCTTGTGAATGTGCTAGTGAATATACTAGTGAATGTCCTAGTGAATGTGCTAGTAAATGTCCTGGTGAATGTCCTGGTGAATGTCCTAGTTAATGTCCTAGTGAATGTCCTAGTTAATGTCCTAGTGAATGTGCTAGTGAATGTCCTAGTTAATGTCCTACTGAATATCCTAGTGAATGTGCTAGTGAATGTCCTAGTGAATGTGCTAGTGAAATTCCTAGTGAATGTCCTTGTGAATGTGCTATTGAATGTGCTAGTGAATATACTAGTGAATGTCCTAGTGAATGTGCTAGTAAATGTCCTGGTGAATGTCCTAGTTAATGTCCTAGTGAATGTCCTAGTGAATGTGCTAGTGAATGTCCTAGTGAATGTCCTAGTGAAATTCCTAGTGAATGTCCTTATGAATGTGCTAGTGAATGTCCTAGTGAAATTCCTAGTGAATGTGCTACTGAAATTCCTAGTGAATGTGCTAGTGAATGTGCTAGTGAATATACTAGTGAATGTCCTAGTGAATGTCCTAGTAAATGTCCTAATGAATGTCCTAGTGAATGTCCTAGTGAATGTGCTAGTGAATGTGCTAGTGAATATCCTTATTAATGTCCTAGTAGAGTGGAGTGTTGAAACAGGATTGGTTTTACTAGTCCATCTGAAGCGGCATTACCTGGAAAGCTTTGATCTGGCAATATGTTTAAAAGCGTTCCTTGGATTACTATTTAACTTTTATCACATCCCACAATTATTGGGAAATAGAGGTATGTTTTTCAAACGTTTCAGTTAATGTGTCTCCTACATCTCTCTGCAGTCCTTCCGCCCCACAGTGTGTTCCCCTGGTGGGTACAATACCACACAGCACAGGCAAACTATATGTAGCCGAGGGAGGTGGGTGGAGGTGGGGGGGAGGTGGGAGGAGTGGAGTAATGACTTTTCAGAGAGCTGTGTGCTGTGCTTTGCAGACAGTGATATTTTACTGTAGCATTGCAGGTATTTAACAAGGTCACCATTGACTATAGCCTTACTCCTTCAGCCCCGCGGGTCACAGTTTGGTGGAAATTATTCTTTGGTTCTCTTAAAACAAAAACAGGAATCCTTTGTGTTTGTTTAAACAATAATTTGGACATTGTCAGAGGCTGATAAAAGCGCAGGAGGGGATGGTGGAGATGCTCAAATGGTGCTGAACAAAAGCTCCTGCGTGACTCACTGAGGAGAACACAATACCAAACATCATTGCAGTGGTCTATCAGGAAAGTGTCACGCCCATTCCATGTGGAGCCTTTCATAAGTCAGTCATTTGATGAAAAACAGCACTTGTCCTTGCCACTCCATTAACTGTTAACATGTATGTAGGCAACATGATATTACTCTGATTGCGCTGCGTTGACCTTTCACTCTCTGAGATGATCCTGTCTCGTCACTGGTTGTGGGCAGCTGCCAATCAACCCCCTCTGGCTCATTGACCTCTCACAATGACAGAATCGTTCAGCATTCCTAGTTTCTGTCACTTTGTCTTGCCATTGAAGCCCAGTTAACATTTTCCCTGATTAAAAAAAACTATTGTGGAATACATAATGTGATTGGACAGAGGTTCTGAACTGGAGAGAAAAACATTTCATTGAACCAAAAAGGACCAAGATTAACAATAAGGGCCTTGCTTAAGTGTACAATATGGCCATAGCAAAACACATTTGATCCTATCAAAACTGTCACCCAACTCATTGGACAGTAGTCAGGTTAACTGAGTTTCAGGCAACGACAGTTAGAGGTTCAAGTCTAATTCCGATAGCAGTCAGTGTCCTTATCTCTAAGTGGTCTACTAGCCCGGTTTATGTACGGAGCAAAGTACATGAAGCTCGATGGTGCAGCGTGGTAGAGTGGCAGAGACAGTCTGAACCACTATTACTTGGTATGAAACCAGAGGAGAGTTGACACAAAGCAGTTTATCTGGAACTCACTAGGCTACAACATGTCTGACTGTGGCTCTTGACTACAAAGTTCTAACATCTGTTATCGGCGCCGCAGAAAACGCTCTGATTGTTAATGAAGAAGCCATTTGATAAGAAGTCAGGATGAGCCGTAACAACGCGATAAAGCTGTAGAGCGTAATTACACCACCCTAATGTGTGGAGGCATTAGCATGGGAACACATGCACCACATTAACCCTGTGATTAGCTTTTCCCCCCTCAGTTCGATTCATACAGTATTTCATTATTGGGATTTATGAAGTCGCTTCGATGCCTGCTGTGAGGTTTCAGTAGCCGGGGATGCCTGGGAATATTCCATCCCAGTTTCTATTCCACTTGAGGCCGCAAAGCATCTGTGCAGTCGTATCTCCACTCCTGCCTCAGGCTTACGCAGCTATACGTTGATGACAGAGGATACGCTTGACGAAGGGCGCGCGTGTGTGTGTGTGTGTGTCTGGGCAGCCTGTTGTGCACTGCCTCTCTGATTAATAAAGAGACGATTCCCACAAAAGATGTCTGGGATAGGATGGCCATAGGGGAAGACAGGGGGTCGACTGCTGTTCCTAATCAAACTCATCACGCAGATAATGGCCGTCACTGTCAGAGAAATGCAGTCTGCCAATGAAACTGGGGATCAGAAGTGGGTGTGGAGGCTCAGAGGGAGAGAGGATTTCTTTAACCTTTGTGTTCTGCAAACAAACCCCCTCTCCTTCTGTACGTTTCTTCTGGGAGGATCACACACATACTTCAGTCATTACGCGAGCATCCTCATTTCTCTGTACCTGTGCACATAATGACAACACACACGATCCCCGTCTGATGAAGCAAACAGCCCTTGTAGGTCAGTTGTAAGAGCATGTAAACAGAACCATAAAATGGCTGTTCAGAGGGGCCCGATGAGAGCAGTCTCTAAAGAGACACGGTGTAATCTCCACAAAATGTAAGAGCATTCTTAAGACAAGAGAATGACCCAAATATAAGGCCTTATGTAAAAGGATCACATCAAGTCAACAGGAACACCTATAGACACACATCCAAAATAGAAGCTGAATCCATTCACTCTATGACAGGTTTTGAGAGGGAATTTGGTGGGGTGACTGGAGGGAGATTAGTGGCTGTGTTAAACCTGCTCCACTACAATGTGTTGAGATTCTTTACAGTAGTCAGTTGAATTGGATGGATGGCTTGTGGGATGTTGCCGTCTCTAGCCATGGAAATGACTAGCAGCAGATGAGAGTGGGTGGTGTGAGAAAAACCCTGGCTGTTTGATCCTTTAAAATCACCTGGCAACACATTAACCAAGCAGCTCTGTTTCCCCCCTCAGGAGATTAGGAGGGTTCTTGTATTTGCACTATTACAAGGACTTGCTACAATATATTTGAACGTTAATTATGCATTGGCACTAGCCTCACTGCACCCAAAACACACAACGCAAACCACACAGCAACTAGACAGATTGGAACCCGGGATTACCCAGTGTTACAGTGCAACCAGTACCAGTGTTACAGTGCAACCAGTACCAGTGTTACAGTGCAACCAGTACCAGTGTTACAGTGCAACCAGTACCAGTGTTACAGTGCAACCCATACCAGTGTTACAGTGCAACACATTCCAGTGTTACAGTGCAACCCACACCAGTGTTACAGTGCAACACATACCAGTGTTACAGTGCAACCCACACCAGTGTTACAGTGCAACACATACCAGTGTTACAGTGCAACCCACACCAGTGTTACGGTGCAACACATACCAGTGTTACAGTGCAACCCACACCAGTGTTACAGTGCAACACATACCAGTGTTACAGTGCAACCCGTACCAGTGTTACAGTGCAACCCGTACCAGTGTTACAGTGCAACCCATACCAGTGTTACAGTGCAACCCGTACCAGTGTTACAGTGCAACCCATACCAGTGTTACAGTGCAACCCGTACCAGTGTTACAGTGCAACCCGTACCAGTGTTACAGTGCAACCCACACCAGTGTTACAGTGCAACCCGTACCAGTGTTACAGTCCAACCCACACCAGTGTTACTCTACTGCCATGGCAACCTTAGGAAATCTGCATTCTGCGTCATTCGTTTGAAAGCTCTCATTATGGTTACAAGAGCGATGTGAATTTTTCTGCATGTGTAAATTTGCATCTATATCCATGACAATTTATTAAAAATAAAATTGAACATACTATAGTTGTGGAACCTAAGTTGCTGCAAATTAGAGCGCGGGATAAATGGCGTGTTGGTGTGTGCGTGTGCATGTGTGTGTGTTTGCGTGCTCATCCATGAATGTGTTTGAATATCTGTAGGGAACAGCTGTCATTAATTAATTGCAGTGAGTTTACATAATGACAGTGGTCAGTGTAGGCATGCTAACTGGAGATAGCAGTAATTGATTCACATTTTCATTTTGAGGAGATTAGGCCTTCCGCCAGGGATGTGCCTCTGGAAGGGCAACAAGAACCTAGTGAGACAGCTCAGACGGGCTGTAAAAGGCAATTCAACCAACCGCTAAATTAACGGTAATCTCTGAGTTGCATGGACTTCATATGGATAAGAATTTGAGCGAATGTGTTGTTAAGTGTGTTAACTCAAAAAGCTTAGCTCAAAGTCAGCAACACTCACACAAGCTTGTTAAGTAAACTTATAAATTCATGGTCATGCAAAACAACTCAAAACCCAACGTCATATTTCCCAGAGTGCTCTTTTGCTGGTACATTTTGTTTATTTGACGTTTCACTGACAGTGTTTTAGCATCCACAAAATATCATCTCTATTTTGCTAGAAATACTATAATAATATATACTATAACTACAATCACCTCAATCAAGACACTCCTGAAAATATATTTTTACAATACATTCTTAAGGTAACTTGCATGTTCACTCAACCTAACATTTCATGTTAAGTGAATTTGAAATGTAAGTGAAATATACGTATTTACCACGTTCTGGCGTCTCTCATTTCATCACTAACACCTGTTTTCATTGATTATAGCCAGCACCTGTTTTCCTTGTCACTGTTTTGTTCAGTCTCGTGATTAAGGTTCAGTGTTGTCATGTTTTAGCTCTGTTATTAAATGTCCTCAGAACATAATGCCATAATTGCACGTGCACGTGAATACAAAACAACAGGGTATAAGGAAAATGTTCTATTAGTGTTCTGCACGGAACCATCCAACACCTGTACCCATTCAATCTAGACTGGGGAGGACCAGGACATATATCGGACCAACCACTGTTCAGAATCAACTTCATTATGTTTCTACAAAGTGCTATTCACACACAGGTTGTAAACTATGTTTTACTATCTAAGGGTCATTAGGAAGTTGCAAAGCCAATCTACAGTACAAACAGATATAGAGGTTTTGAAGAAAAGCATTTGACACTGTTTCCCACCACAAGCTTGTAAAACTAGGTTTCAACAGCAGCACAATTACGTGGATCAGATAATATTTATACTGGACGAGTCAGTATAACAAAATGCAGAGCTGTTCTCCTAGGAACCGGTAGTTATTGGAATCCCACAAGGGAGTGTACTTGGACCCATGAATTGCATCCATGTTTGATATATGTTGCATGAAACATTCCTGTACTACTCAGCACAGAGCACATCCCCAGGGGCAGCAGGGTCAAACTATATAAAGAGTGCGGCAGGTTGGTTGGTTGACAACAGCCTGTACCCACTCTTTCAGAAGACTGAGGCAATGCTTTTTGGAAACCACAGAAGCTGCGACACAAAGGCAAAATAATCTAAATAACACAAAAAGTGGATGATTTAAAGTACTTGGAAATTAAGCTTGAACAACAACTAACTCCAGACTGGGCATGTGAGCCTGGGCTTGGTGCTCAATTGAGGCACTTTCACTCCAGGGACGTACTGAGAACAACCAACCTCACCATTACAACTCACCTGGGATACTGTGCAACAGAGTTGGCTTCCTACATTATGTCAACAAGCATAACAAACTACAGTGTATTTACCTGGCTACAGCTGATTATTACCAGTGACATCATATTATTAACGAGCTACAGCGAATTATTAATCAGCTACAGCGTATTATTAATCAGCTACATCGTATTAATAATTAGCTACAGCGTATTATTAATCAGCTACAGTATATTTAATTAGCTACAGCGTATTATTAACCATCTACTGCATATTATTAACCATCTACTGCATACTATTAACCATCTACTGCATACTATTAACCATCTACTGCATACTATTAACCATCTACTGCATACTATTAACCATCTACTGCATATTATTAACCATCTACTGCATATTATTAACCATCTACTGCATATTATTATCCATCTACTACATATTATTAACCATCTCCTGCATATTATTATCCATCTACTGCATATTATTAACCATCTACTGCATATTATTAACCATCTACTGCATATTATTAACCATCTACTGCATACTATTAACCATCTACTGCATATTACTAACCATCTACTGCATATTATTAACCATCTACTGCATATTATTATCCATCTACTACATATTATTAACCATCTACTGCATATTATTAACCATCTACTGCATATTATTATCCATCTACTGCATACTATTAACCATCTACTGCATACTATTAACCATCTACTGCATATTATTAACCATCTACTGCATACTATTAACCATCTACTACATATTATTATCCATCTACTGCATACTATTAACCATCTACTGCATATTATTAACCATCTACTGCATATTATTAACCATCTACTGCATATTATTATCCATCTACTACATATTATTAACCATCTCCTGCATACTATTATCCATCTACTACATATTATTAACCATCTACTGCATATTATTAACCATCTACTGCTTATTATTATCCATCTACTGCATATTATTAACCATTATCCATCTACTACATATTATTAACCATCTACTGCATATTATTAACCATCTACTGCATATTATTAACCATCTACTGCATACTATTAACCATCTACTGCATATTATTAACCATCTACTACATACTATTAACCATCTACTGCATACGATTAACCATCTACTGCATATTATTAACCATCTACTGCATATTATTAACCATCTACTGCATATTATTATCCATCTACTACATATTATTAACCATCTCCTGCATATTATTAACCATCTACTGCATATTATTATCCATCTACTGCATACTATTAACCATCTCCTGCATATTATTAACCATCTACTGCATATTATTATCCATCTACTACATATTATTAACCATCTACTGCATATTATTATCCATCTACTGCATATTATTAACCATCTACTGCATATTATTAACCATCTACTGCATATTATTATCCATCTACTGCATATTATTAACCATCTACTGCATATTATTATCCATCTACTACATATTATTAACCATCTACTGCATATTATTAACCATCTACTGCATATTATTATCCATCTACTGCATATTATTAACCATCTAATGCATATTATTAACCATCTACTGCATATTATTAACCATATACTGCATATTATTAACCATATACTGCATATTATTAACCATCTACTGCATATTATTATCCATCTACTACATATTATTAACCATCTACTGCATACTATTAACCATCTCCTGCATACTATTAACCATCTACTGCATACTATTAACCATCTACTGCATATTATTATCCATCAACTACATATTATTAACCATCTACTGCATACTATTAACCATCTCCTGCATACTATTAACCATCTACTGCATACTATTAACCATCTACTGCATACTATTAACCATCTACTGCATACTATTAACCATCTACTGCATACTATTAACCATCTCCTGCATATTATTAACCATCTCCTGCATATTATTAACCATCTACTGCATATTATTAACCATCTACTGCATATTATTATCCATCTACTACATATTATTAACCATCTACTTCATACTATTAACCATCTACTACATATTATTAACCATCTACTGCATATTATTAACCATCTACTGCATATTATTAACCATCTACTGCATATTATTAACCATCTACTGCATATTATTAACCATCTACTGCATATTATTAACCATCTACTGCGTATTATTAACCATCTACTGCATATTATTAACCATCTACTGCATACTATTAACCATCTACTGCATACTATTAACCATCTACTGCATATTATTAACCATCTACTGCATATTATTAACCATCTACTGCATATTATTAACCATCTACTGCGTATTATTAACCATCTACTGCATATTATTAACCATCTACTGCATACTATTAACCATCTACTGCATATTATTATCCATCTACTGCATATTATTAACCATCTACTGCATACTATTAACCATCTACTGCATACTATTAACCATCTACTGCATATTATTAACCATCTCCTGCATATTATTATCCATCGTATCTTTCACCAGCTACAGCTATTATTAAGCAGCTACTGTGAATCATTAACAAAGCTGTTGGGATACATGCGATTATTTACAGAGGGAACAAAGACAGAGGTTCTTCTGAAACAAGCTGGAACCGAACCACTGACTGGACAGGATCCATTACAACCCCTGGGGATTGTTTTTGAGGCACCACAGAACAAAGTGCCTGAATACATGTCAGACTTGTTCAGGTGCGAGTCTACACAGGTACACTGTAACAATCTGTAAAAAAACATGGCCGACCAAGGTACTTTCTGAGACCACTGCTCTAAAACAGTCTGGATTTAGCTACCGTGTCCACCTTCAAACACATATTATTTCACACAACCTGGTAGTTATTTGCTGCTATCAGATAAACAATGCTGGCTAACTCAAATAAAAAGCTATGGTGGTGTGTCCTCGTGTGTCCATGTGGAGCTGTAACACATTAGACTTCTCCAGCCAGGTGAACCAATCACCGGTCAAGAATGAGGCCTGTAGAGCATGTCATCATGAGTCTGCTGGGAGATGCTGTGAGGCCAGGCAGATAGAGCAGCTTAGAAGCAGTGCTCACTCAATCAAACTGACATTCTGTCTGAGTTTTGGAAAGCTACCTCTGGGTATATATCTGTAGCAGGAGTCCCACCATCCAATCAACAGGATCAGTGTGAGACTACAAACAGCGCACACGACGCACGCACACACACACACACACACACACACATACGAACACACACACACATACGAACACACACACGAACACACACACGAACACACAGAGTAACACATGCACACATTTTCTCATAATATGAGTGTGCACAAAAGCAACGAAATCCAAACACATACTAGGGCTGACCGATTAATTGCATTTGCGATTATATGGCGATATGATAAATCACGATTTTTTGACCGCAAAGGCTGCATTTTTTGTGTGAAAAGTGGAGAGTGTGAAACAAAATGCGCAGGCCGGAATCAAACCCAATCAGTAAGATAATATAGTTGTATTTATTTATTTAAAGTCTGTCTAGTGTTTAAAAAGTGCAATCCACATGTGTACATATTATATTTTTCTTACAGTGACTTTCAATTATCTAAATACTGAGTGTGGTAAAGCCACAGATTTTCTTTAATATTTCTGCAATCTGCACTTACGTTTGTGTGTTTTGTCTTTTTATTAATGTTTACTCCAGGCTTGTTTGTCTTTATGTTGTCATGATCATTAGTACATGTTTACAAGGCTGGAAGTTCAACAAATCAGTCAATATACTATTGTGATTGAAGTAGTTAAATACAAATATGTCATGCATTATGTAATTTCATCATAACATATAGGCCAGGGACAGAGGAAAGAACAGTTTATGTTTAATGTAATATTTCATCTAATATTGTGTTGGTCATACTATACAATTATTTATTGCTTGTCTATGTTGAATATTAGAGACGATAAAGATCTTAAAAAATGATTGCATTTTGAATCGCAATCTCAATATTGGTAAAGATAATAGCAAATGTTGTTCAGCCACATACCACATACCCTTCTACACACATACACACTTTTTGTATAACTTTTCAAGTGGCATTAATGACAATAAACAGGTATGAATTCAAACAGTGACAACATAAGACCATGCCAGTAACAGAGTTGAACAGATGTCCAGTTGGAGGTTAAGGAGACTCTCATGTATGAATGAACGCAACAGGACAGCGTTCAGAGGGACATGATTCTATATATATCTATATAGGTGATGTTGGCTGTGAGTGCTGACTGAACAGCTCAACTCTCTAAATACCACAGACTAGACTCACTACAGGGGTTTCATATACTTTAGTCAGACTAACAGATTTACAAGCATACTATTCAGCTACCCAACACTAACCTAACCCTATGTCAGATCCAGGTCACCATGTTTATAGAAAGAGAATATAAAAATAACATTAGGAGCATTCTGCAGTATGTTTTCTACAAATACAAATCACAATTTCTTTAGTATAAGTAGAAAAATAATTCTAGAGATGGAAAAACAGCATTTATTTCATTGTCCTCAACTAAACTGGGTCTGAATCATACAAAAGTATTATTATATTATAGTACTAACTATAGATAATAACGAGTTGTTGGTAGACTAACTCTTAGCATTACCTATTCAAAGCTCTCTCATGAATTAAGTGGGTATTCAAACAAGTGAATTCCTTCACCATAGAAACCGAGTTCTGGCCTAAACCAGTTATAAAACAGTGACCTGTCATCTAATCCCCCTCCTCTGTCTCCTCCTCACTCACCCGGTGTCCCCTCCTCCTTGTTGGATCTCATGTCTCCCTCCACCACTTGGGCTCCACTGGGTTCCACGTTGAGTTCTGGTGTGTGTTCTCATAGCAGAGGAACCCGACTCACCCGGACACCATTTAGAAACACACTTGGTGTCAGCCGCTCCCAGCCCAAGCAACTGGCTCCACCCAGTCAGGTTACTAGGAAGTGTTCTCCAGCCAGTTTTCCCTTGTGCACTCTAGGTCTGTTCTCTCTCTCTTTATTTACCCCTCGCTCGCTCGCAATGCCGTTTGCTAGTTGTGTCCTTCGCCCTCTTTCTGTCTAACTCCTTCTCCCTTTACTATCCACCTGTTGTGAGATTCGGCCAGAGGCAGTTTCCATTGCGAATCTCACTGTGCCCTCCTCTCTGCTATTGAAACCTAAACAACTGCTGCTGTAGGAAGGGGGAACAGTGTGATGACACTATGAGGCCAAACCCTCCCTCTCTCTCTCTCTCTCTCTCTCTCCCCGTCTCTCATACCGAGGGGGGAGGGGAGAGGGCGTACCTGCAGCCTCAGGTAGCGGGCCAGGTGAGTCACTATAACAGCATGTCTGCTCCACCTGATGGAGAAGAGCTGAATGTCGCAGTGACCTAAACAGCAGAACACAATGTACTGAGCAACCGGCTCGCCCTCTGCACAGGCAGAACAGGAAGCCAGGGACGAACAGCCCCTATGTACCGTCACATCTGAGCGTGCTTACATGTTTATTTACAGTAGGACACACAGACTGGAAATATTAGCCAGTTCTAAAGAAACTCGGGGCCAGAGTGTTTCCTGGTTCCGTGACCTATCTTGGAAACTGGAACAAAACATTGAGAACCTGATACTTTACACTGCCAGGATGTTTTCCCGGCCACCGTAACAGTACCTCCCACGGCACTAGGGTTGTTAGTGCCTCAACTCTGGAATGTCTTCATGTTTTCTCCTAGACCCAGGGCTCAAGGTTTAGGGTTAGGCCTGGGTGAGCTAATAGAGTTAGGGCTGGATCCTGACAGTCTTCCGGTTTCATGTCCCTTTAGCCTGGGGCCCAGGGGACAACAGGTGAAGCAGGAGGAGATAGAACGCAGGACAGTCGCAGAAGACGTAGACACCACAGGGGAATGAATATAGAGATCATTCTGGAACACGTCTTACCGTTCTGTTAAACCACTGAAACGCCACTGCTTAACCCGAATACACTCCTTAAACATGACCCAGACCACAACAGACGTCAAGAATCGTTCACGAATCGGAAGTTCTGTATCAGCAGAATATGTATAATGAATAATTGCTAATCGTTCCGGAATGTCTCATGATTGGCGATGTTGAAAATACTGAACATGTGTGCAAGTGCCTTATTCATGGAGTAGTGGGGGCTTCTGCTTTTGTAGGAATGAGGACAACCGTGACATCTACCTGGCTTGTCAGTGGGACATGGTCCCTATTTCCACATGGCTCAAACCTCACAAACACGTAAGATGTTTGTCAACAGATTCATTGGATCTGTTGATCTCTGACTGACTGGTCAACAATCCCAGTCATGTGTCATTTATGTGATACCCATTCAGGTCTCTGAAAATGACATCCTAGCTACGCCCCCCCTCTCTCTCTCTCTCTCTCTCTCTCTCTCTCTCTCTCCCTCTCTCTCCCTCTCCCTCTCTCTCTCTCCTCTCTCTCTCTCTCGCTCTCTGTCCTTTGGCCGTACCAGTTGATCTGTCATTCAGCATAATAAAAGCAGGGGAGTGTTGACAGAGGACATGGAAATACAGACATTAAGGTATTAGCTGACCAGAGAGGAGGGGGTGAGGGGGATGATGGAGGGAGAGAGAACCAGGGGCTGATCAGACAAACGCCATCTCTATCTGGGGCCTGTGGAAATGTCACAAGGCTCATTCAGTGGCCTGAAAGTGCCCTTCTGCTGCTTCAATGGGCTGTGTTTGATTCAAATTACATTTCTGGAGGATACTTGCATGGCTTTCTGACAATGTGATGAAGAAAAAGAGGCGCCATTAAATAAGAGACAATTAAATGCCAAGGAGATTTTCGTCGGCAATGAGCCCTGGATGATCAATACTCTTTATGATAATCCGTCTCCGTGGCCGGTGTCAGTACTGGTCACAACAAAGGGAACAAAACTTTATTTAGAAAAATCCTTTGAGGGGAAATTAGACGGTATTTACCAGAGACAGTGATTAAAGTGAAAATAGGGCCGGACACAATGCAACAATGAGGATGATGTGGAGTAACTCTTCTCCATTCAGCGGCTTCAACAATACAATGTAAAGAGCTTCTGTCTGTCCTCCTGTCAGAGCTGCTATCAATGCTTCCCCCGGTACTGTATTGTGTTCAGGTCCAGCACACAATAGGATGTACACAATGTGTCCCCTGGTACTGTATTGTGTTCAGGTCCAGTATACAATAGGATGTACACAATGTGTCCCCTGGTACTGTATTGTGTTCAGGTCCAGTATACAATGGGATGTACACAATGTGTCCCCGGTACTGTATTGTGTTCAGGTCCATCATACAATAGGATGTACACAATGTGTCCCCTGGTACTGTATTGTGTTCAGGTCCAGCATACAATAGGATGTACACAATGTGTCCCCTGGTACTGTATTGTGTTCAGGTCCAGCACACAATAGGATGTACACAATGTGTCCCCTGGTACTGTATTGTGTTCAGGTCCATCATACAATAGGATGTACACAATGTGTCCCCGGTACTGTATTGTGTTCAGGTCCAGCACACAATAGGATGTACACAATGTGTCCCCTGGTACTGTATTGTGTTCAGGTCCAGCACACAATAGGATGTACACAATGTGTCCCCTGGTACTGTATTGTGTTCAGGTCCAGCATACAATAGGATGTACACAATGTGTCCCCTGGTACTGTATTGTGTTCAGGTCCAGCACACAATAGGATGTACACAATGTGTCCCCTGGTACTGTATTGTGTTCAGGTCCATCATACAATAGGATGTACACAATGTGTCCCCGGTACTGTATTGTGTTCAGGTCCAGCACACAATAGGATGTACACAATGTGTCCCCGGTACTGTATTGTGTTCAGGTCCAGCACACAATAGGATGTACACAATGTGTCCCCGGTACTGTATTGTGTTCAGGTCCAGTATACAATAGGATGTACACAATGTGTCCCCTGGTACTGTATTGTGTTCAGGTCCAGCACACAATAGGATGTACACAATGTGTCCCCGGTACTGTATTGTGTTCAGGTCCAGCACACAATAGGATGTACACAATGTGTCCCCGGTACTGTATTGTGTTCAGGTCCAGCACACAATAGGAAGTACACAAGCATACTGCATACTCGACATCAAAGACAGTCTGCAGAGAGTCCAGACATATTACCAGATTGTTGAGACAGCTAGGCAGACAGCCAATCAGGCAGGCAGACAGCCAATCAGGCAGGCAGACAGCCAATCAGGCAGGCAGACAGACAATCAGGCAGGCAGACAGCCAATCAAGCAGGCAGACAGCCAATCAGGGAGGCAGACAGCCAATCAGGGAGGCAGACAACCAATCAGGCAGGCAGACAGCCAATCAGGGAGGCAGACAACCAATCAGGCAGGCAGACAGCCAATCAGGGAGGCAGACAGCCAATCAGGGAGGCAGACAGCCAATCAGGGAGGCAGACAGCCAATCAGGGAGGCAGACAGCCAATCAGGCAGGCAGACAGCCAATCAGGGAGGCAGACAGCCAATCAGGGAGGCAGACCCATCCGCATCATCACAGGCCGGTCTGTGTGCGTTCAGCTGACATTTTGACAGCTCTGTCTCAGTCTCGTTTTCCCGAACCAATCTCCTTGCGCACACTATCTTCCGTAACCTAGGCAACTCCCTATATTTCCAAGGCAACACCCTACCTTTGTCGAGCGATGAGTCTGGGGTGCCAAAGTCCATAAGGCTGGAGATCTCTGTCTGGTAGCACGTATCGGTTACCACCGACATCTGCCTGTGATGACTGGATGGATCTGTCAGAGACAACCAAACGGAGCACATGAAATCAGACTGAACCCAGAGCATGTGTGATGCGTACAACAGTATTATGCTGATGAACAACAGCTTTAGGTCTCAGTAAGGACAGTTGTTGTTCAGATCCCCACGGCTTTGAGTCACTAAAAATGACTCTTTCAGATGATGACTGTGTGTGCATGTGATCTGTACACGTGAAGATCAGAAGTCCCTAAAGAGATAGTACAACCTGACCAATCATTATCAGCCGGTCAGTCAGTTTGGGAGCCAGTCAGTCAGGTTACGAGCCAGTCAGTCAGGTTGGGAGCCAGTCAGTCAGGTTAGGAGCCAGTCAGTCAGTTTAGGAGCCAGTCAGTCAGGTGGGGAGCCGGTCAGTCAGGTTGGGAGCCAGTCAGTCAGGTTAGGAGCCAGTCAGTTAGGTTAGGAGCCAGTCAGTCAGGTTAGGAGCCAGTCAGTCAGGTTGGGAGCCAGTCAGTCAGGTTGGGAGCCAGTCAGTCAGGTTGGGAGCCAGTCAGTCAGGTTGGGAGCCAGTCAGTCAGGTTGGGAGCCAGTCAGTCAGGTTGGGAGCCAGTCAGTCAGGTTAGAAGCCAGTCAGTCAGGTTGGGAGCGTATCAGTCTGAGTTTTAGCTCTATACCCTATAGGTATCCATTGTCAAATTAGTTTTCCAGGCATGCACTTCTCCTTGCCACAAAGGTGCTAGAAGCTCATCGCAGAATGTTTGTGGCCAGAATATCTTATCTACTTCCTCTTCTACAGGTCATTGTTGTCTTCTCTCCTCCTTCAGATGTTGCCATGGCAATCCATCAAAGATACAATAAGACTAAATATATGTAACTACAAAATGACCATGCATCTGTCAAAACCAAAGGATTTAGAGGGCAAACACTATAAAAGCTGAAATCCCTAAACTGTGGTTTAATAAAATGCAACAAAAAAATCTGTCCAACATTTACAGAGCTCTATGCCTAGGCATGGGTAATCAAATGAGTCACACTGCTCTCAGCAGCTTTTAAAACAAACAAATTCGGAAATTTGTTTCAAATTGACAGAACCATTATACAGTGGAGTTGGATTAAAGGGGCAGTTGGGGAGTTTGTCAGTGTGGCTCCTCATCTATTTGGTTCAATGGCATGTGGAGACAAACCACACTGTATCCACAATAGCATTTGGGAAGGTTGCAACTAGGGCTTTAGTGCCAAAATCCTGAATGATCCCTTTAACTATTTCAGGCAACGTTTTCTATAAACAGGTAATAGATTTGCTTTACTTATCTCACAACTGAAAGAAAAATTACCCGTTTTAAATCCACTAATGTCTTTTCTCTCTCATACCTGGATTTGTTCTGATACTCGGTGGCTTTGAAAGCAGTTTAGCTTCTGGTAGTGTAAAGGGGAACCACATCAAACTTTAGATGTCAGTGTCTAAACCTTTTCATATACATTGTGCTGTCTGTTAAAGTGTGCAGTGCTCCTTTATCTTACTCAGGGAGAGTGAGGTTAAGCCAGAGCTGGTGCTACGTCAATAGATGAGGCACTCCTCCACTTTCCTGCAGCGCACCATAAAACAAAAACAAACACATTTCCCTCTCAGTTAACACACGAAACAAATGAAGCATAATCTATCGTGATATTGGCCGACGACTTTTATAATTTATGTGACACATTTAAGTCGATCAAATGTTTTTATTTTCAGAGATCTTGTACACACATCGAAGGACGTACAGCGCGGTAAAAGCCCACCTGTATACAGCAAAACATGATTTATGGCACTGCTCACATGCCAGCTGTTTTAAAAAAAAAGACACCTGTTACTGTACAGAAATATTGTCAGAAGTCGTTTCTCTCTTTCAGTGTTTTTCTCATCAGTATAAATGTGTCCTGTATACGACATTCACACACATAGGCCTAGAGAACAATCATCCACCTACTACAGTGGAAATAAAAAGTCTACACACCCATGAAAAAATTAGACAAAGATGTATCATGTCAAAACTTTTTACACCTTTGATGTGACCAATAATGTGAAGAATTCAATTGAAAAACTAACTGAAATCTTTGAAGGGAAAGAATATAAAATAAAAACCTTACAATAACCTGGTTGCATATGTGAGGACACCCTTAAACTACTACTTTGTTGACGCACCTTTTGATTTTATTACAGCACTCTTTTTGGGTAGGAGTCTATTAGCATGGCACAGCTTGACTTGGCAATATTTGCCCACTCTTCTTTGCAAAAGCGCTCCACATCTGTCAGATTGTGAGGATATTCCCTGTGCAAAGCCCTCTTCAGATCACCCCAGACTTGTTCAACTGTATTCAGGTCTGGGTTCTGGCTGGGCCATTCCAAAACGTTAATCTTCCTCTAGTGAAGCCATGCTTTTGTGGATTTGGATGTGTTTTTTGGGTCGTTGTCGTGCTGTAAGGTGAACTTCCCCTTCTGAAGGTTTTGTGCAAAAATTGCCTGATATTTGAAAATGTTCGTAATTCCCTCCACCCTGACTAAGGCCTCTTGGAAGCCTCCCTGACCAGTTTTCTTCTTGTCTTTTCATGTATTTTGGAGGGACGTCCAGTTCTTGATAATGTCTTTAATATATTTTCTCCACCTAATGACGACTGTCTTCACTGTCCCAAGGGGGTAGGTTTGGTCTCAGCTTCGGTGGGGACACCCCCCAATCGGTGGTTCGATTCCCCCCACTGGCATACCTGCCAACATTTGGCGGTGGATTTTTTTTACATTGCGATATCAATGGGGGGGGTAGGTGTTATTTACGTTGCCATGTCAATGATAACACAACTTCATTTGTTAACATTGTAGCGACCCTGGTCATGCTGCTACTCGCCTTCCAAATGCATATCCATATATGGAGCAGTCGGTAGTGCGATCAGCTGTGGAGCCGTAGGTCGCGGGATCAAATCCCACAACTATACTTTTTATTTGTGTAGAGAAACACTGCACCTGCCAATTATATTTTTACCAGCCACTTTTTCCGGAAGCCACTTTTTCCGGAATTCATATTTTTTAAACAAAGTGCACTAGCATATTTTTAATTGCTTCAAATCTGTCTGTCCTTTCATTATGACAGATGCAATTACAGAAAGCACTGGTAACTTTAACGTTGTCTTCTACACAATCGCTCGCTAGCACCCACCTGCTTGATTTGAGATTTTTCCTGTGGACTGAGCATGTCAGATAACTCCTCCCCCCTATGTTTTTTAGCCAATCAAATTACGGCGTTTCTAGTACCATCCTCCTGGCGCTGGCTGTCGGAATTGATCCAAATAGCAGCACAAACTCATAACGGAGTTCGCTAAAATATCGGTGTGTCCCCAGCGTCCCCCCCTAAACCTACGCCCATGCTGTGTCCCATGGTATATCTAATGCTTTGGACATTCTTTTGTACCCAGTGTCCTGACTGAAATCTTTCAACAATGAAATCACTCTGAAGCTTAGGAAGCTCTCTGTGGACCATGGCTTTTGCTCTGAGATGCAACTAAGAAAATGTCAGGAAAATCGTACTTAAACAGCTGACCTTTATTTGTGATTAATCAGAGTCACTTTAAAAGATGGCAGGTGTTTTAACTTCTATTGAATGTGATTGGTTAATTCTGAACACAGCCACATCCCCAGTTTTAAGATGGTGTGCACACTAATGCAACTAGGCTATTGTAAGGTTTTTTTTTTTAACCTCAAATAGTTGAATTGATCACAATATGGGTCACATTAGATAGGTGTATAGACTATTTTTATCCACCATATATATATTCTAATTGGCTCGATCATCACAGTCTCCTCTCCACCAGTAAGCTGGTGTGCGTTCTGGTGCAATATGGCTGCCGTCGCGTCATCCAGGTGGATGCTGCACATTGGTGGTGGTTGAGGAGATTCCCCTTCCATGTAAAGCACTATGAGGTCCCAAAAAAGCGCTATATAAATGTAACTAATTAATATTATTATTAAAAGTCGGATGGTTCCATTATTCTTATTTTTGACTTTGTACAAAACATTTATTCAGGTAGCGTATGAGGATCACTGCACTCCCAGTAGCAGTCTGTAGCTGACTGAATAGACGTAGGCATTTGGTCGTCCGTGACTTTGATGTGCCTGTTGAAATCCGCAGGTGTGATTATGTCAGCAGCTCCTTCAAACACCAGTTGCTGCAGACAAGTGTGCCTTCAGCTCTCTCTGTAAAAATCTCTTTTACTAGACGAGAAAAGGTCAAATTGTTACCACTGATCTCGTATGAATCACATACGATCCAGAGACTTAGCAACTCACAATTGAATATGCCTTCTGAATTAACCGTGACAGAACGTTTGATTATGCCTTCTGAATTACGTAACCGTTGCAGAACATTTGATTATGCCTTCTGAATTTACGATGACAGAATGTTTGATTATGCCTTCAAAATTTAAAGTAACACAACGTTTGATTATGCCCCCAGAATTTACAGTGAAAGAACGTTTGATTATGCTTTCTGAATTAACCATGACAGAACGTTTGATTATGTCTTCTGAATTAACAATGACAGAACGTTTGATTATGCCTTCTGAATTTACCGTGGCAGAACGTTTGATTATGCCTTCTGAATTTACCGTGGCAGAACGTTTGATTATGCCTTCTGAATTAACCGTGGCAGAACGTTTGATTATGTCTTCTGAATTTACTGTGTCAGAACGTTTGATTATGCCTTTTACTCTTTAGATTATATTAATTTTACAGTATCTTTGTCCAGACTTCCATCCCTGGACTAGCACCATTAAATGTTGCTGTTGATAATTCTAATGACTGTACCCACTGGTGAATTGGAGTGGGGGCGAATAAATAAATAATCAACAGCTTTTAGCAGCAGTACTGCCTGCCAGAAGTAGTCATTTATGTTTGGTTGAGAAATTCAGTTTGTCATCATTGTTGAGTAACATAGTGGATGCACATCGCTAACACAGTCAGTCTTGGCACATGGATCTATTTGAGATATTTCCCCTTTATTAGCTCCTGTGGACCTGGGTGTGATGCGTTCTATTGGTGAAGGCTCATCTGGGTCTGTTGCTTTTTCTCTGCTCCTCTCCTTCACTGATAGTTCCCTTTTAATTAACTCATGTCATTGCCACCCCCAAAACCAGAAGAGAGCACCAGCTAACTGATTACACATCCTCTCAGCCCTCCCCCATAGCCCATCAGCAGTAGACAAAAAACACAGGAGAACAGGTTGGAATATGCCATTTTCCAGAGAAGGCCCCGAACTACAAAAAAGTAATGATTTCTTCAACGAAATAACAAACAAAAAGATGTCTTGAGGTACCTGATATTGATCTGCTTCTTCTCATTAAGAGAAAAGAAGGAAACATGTGTCTGCGTTACGACCGAGCATTCTCAGGCAGATCACATACCTGGTGTACAACAGCCTTGCGATAAGACTGTCTGGGTAGGTTGGCATCGCCAGGTTCTTGCTATCACAAATAGCTACCAAAGCCAGATAGAGGTTTCAATTTAATGTTTTATTCTGTGATGAAAGAATCCATGCTAATGAAAACATTGGTGCTCACCTAGAATACTACAATATCTTCATAAGAAACGCTAGAGTACAAAACCTTTCAGTTGGCTTCATCTGCCTCCTATTCTAGTGGACAAGTCAGTTCCAGACACTTCATTCCCAGAAACCAAATAAGCAAAGACTCTGTCGGGCCAACATGCTAAACTTGCCTTTGTTAGCAAACAGAAAGAGCAGGACAGTTTTGACCAATCGCCTCCAGCGGCGGCTTCCCATTATCGCTCCCAGATAGACTCTTCCATTTGGAGCCATGCCTCACAGTTGTTACATGGGATCGTACCAAGTACTCAGCGGGTGTGTCTGCAAGCAGGGACATACATTTATACCATCTTCACCTCCTCTCTCTTTGACTAGTCTCACTCTTCTCACTCCTCTCACTCTTACTACTCCCTGTCACCCTTCTTTTCTCTCTCCTACTCCTCTTAGGTCTCTCTCTGGTCTCTGTTCCTCTGAGTCGCGGCTGTGGGCTGGTTCTTCCACTTCCCTGGTCTGCCAGCTGACCTTTGCATCTGTCTTTTATGGGCAGCACTGGGCAGCAAACAGGAAGCTGGCCAGCTGGGTGACTGCCGTCCTTAGCTGGGGACTGGGAGGACTTACTCACATGCAGGGAGAAGCTGTTCTGCTGGCTTTTGCTGTGAATAAATAAACATGTAAATAAACAAGTAAATATAACCTTGATAGCTACAACCTTATTTCGAGTATTCTTCGACCTAGGAGAGACACAATGAGGTGTCACTGCTATGAACATCTCGAGGATCATCGTCTGAGCGTCAAAGCAAAAGATGGTAGACGTTCGGGAAAGGAATGAAAGACGGCCACAGGCCACTTCCTCTCCAGCTGGTCAAGCTCTAGCAGTGAGAGGTCAAAGGGTGAATAAAGACACAAACCCACAGTGTGGCTGCCACCAACCCAATGACCATCAAAAGATGTAAAAAGCTGCAGAACAAGGATATGCAGAAGGGAATTGACCAAAGCAAAAAAAAAAAATTTAATTTTGATTCCCTAAACATTTTCCCTCTTCCATTCTCTCTCTCTCTCTCTTTTGCTCTCTTTCACTCTTCTGCCAGTGTCCTGCATAACGTGATGCATTGTAATAAGTACAATTATTCATTAGGCTTGTTTCCCCAATAACACATTCATATCACAGGCCATTTATAATTAAAACGCTTTATGCTAATTCTCAATGAAATTAATAAGTGATTTCCTAACAACCAGCAGGGTATGAAGTCGTGACAGCTTAGCTAGAATAAACAGCCTTGAGTTATTAATGACATTTGCCTGAGAGTGTATGCCTGGTGGTTAGATAGTAGCAGCCCAGATCACCAGCAGGGCGGCATTCGGAGCTACGATTGGGGTGCATCTCTCTTCCTCTGGTGAGCCTCCGGGGCCCGGAAGGAGCAGACTGGCAGTCACAGAGAGACGTGTGCTGTAAACCTTCTGAAATCATGAACCTGTACACTTCCTAGCTGAACAGCAAGTGACATTTTTCTCATCCCAGCTCCCCCACATGGGTCGTCAATCTCCAACCAGCCAGCTGTCGTTTCAACAATCAATCTGCTTAATGTCAGCGCGAATTCCCCTGATATTGATATCTGAAATGGCTCGACTAGATGATGTCACATCCGGTTCCATTTTGTATGGACACCTGACACTGCGAGGAGCGAAACAGGTTTAAACCCCCTTCTGAGAGATTAATGCAGGGTCAGCCTGTTTAAAACCTGTTTTAAAAACCAACAACTCCTAATGCTGGTTAGAAACAGGCAAAGAAAAATAGCCGCTAGGCTGTATCTGCATTTTCCTGCATTTCATGCAGATCGTTCCTCTCTGCCTTCGCTCAGCTAACCCATAATTACTCTGACATCCGCTGGCCTTACAGAACCGCCACTCCAATGTCAATCATCTCAGAGGAGAACTGAACACAATCACCTGACGCTCGCCGTTAAATCATATCACAACGCCCTAGAAATATTCAGTAGCTAAGTGCTCTTCAACGCGCTCCAGACGGAGTTTCCATTCAGGTGACTGAGAGATACACAGTGACGTCAAGGACACAGCACTTAAAACACGTCTTCCAACGGCACGAATAGCTACATAATTGTCAGGCCATTACTTTGGTCTCAGTAGAGTGGAGGATCTCTGCATATTGCTCATCTATTACCAAGGTCATTATGGAACCACAGGGAGGCCGCCACTAGCAGAGGCAGTCGAAATAAACTGGACATTATTTCATGTAAACTGCACAATCTCTTAGTAAACCAGGCCAATTCCCAGAGGAAAATAAAGGCTGTCAGTAGAAAAATGCTGCATGCTTATGTCTTTCCCTCGGGAATAAAAAGAAACACTTTGTTGTAATTATTTTATTTGTTCTCCGTCACGCATTAAAATTGACAAGGCACAATGCGAGGACATTTGAATTGCTATCTAAATGGATTTTCACAGTCATGTCAGAGTGAATAAATTTGCAAACTCTCAACGGCTCTGGCTCTTTGTGTTTTCAACCATTGAAATTACAAGAACTGGCAGCAGAAATAGCAGCTCCTATCCCTCTGCAGGCCCAGGTTTTAAAATGTTTGGCCGTTGTTGGTGCTATGAGGTGTTGTATAAATGGTGAAAAGAATCCACATTGCCTCTAATTCACGGACTCCTGTGGTACTTTGTCTGGCAGAGACAGAGACACGTGGAGCACCTCCAAATTCCAGCAAACAGAATGCTGACAGGAGAAAAAGGAAGCACCCACCTCCAGAGATCCACTGCACAGCAGTTTGGTCCATTTACAGGTATCATTAGCGACCCTCTCCTACAGATGGCATTGATGAATTGAAACAATCTTCCTTTTGATTGGAACTGCAGTGAAAACCAGAACTGTGAGCTTCAACAATTAAGGGAGGATGTCTGTAAAAGCAGAGTTGACCTGATGAAAGGCTGACTTTACACAAACAGATGTTCACATGTCCGTTTGTCCCCCGTCCATCAGCACTGTCAGGTAAGATGACAGACATGCCTGAGTTCATTTACTATCAGGCTCTAGAGTGTCATCTCAAAGTGACCGACCCAACAACGTCATATGGTGATTTCCTGAAGACAGTGTGACGTCATTGGTAGCAACTCTATCTGGCAAGTGTCACGTTTCGTGTGAGTCTGGGTTCTGTACCGTCTCCACAGTTGACACAAAGCCAAAGTCCACCAAAACAAGTGCTATTCCTCTTCATCCAGGTCCAGCCGACGCTGAAAGCATCCACTTTATAAATCCGTATTCACAATCGCAGGCGACGTGTACAGCAAATCAATAGCGACTGCATTCAGAGAGCATTAGGCCCGAACGGCTGTTTCAAGGCAGCTGTGATCAACGGGTTCTAGATGCTGTCAGCGGTGTGTCTGAATGTGAAGACAGGCCCAGCCTCAGTCTGCCCTGAGGAGACTCCCCCAAACAGACCACATCAGGGACCCATCCATTATGTCTAGCTGGGAGGAAGGAACACTCAAGAGAAATGGTGGAGCATCTCGTCAGCCTCCAGTGCCCCTCAGTCTCTCACTCCTCCCTCCCTCACCCAGCTGCCACCACTATTTCTTCCACATTGTCTCTCTACTGTCCCTTCATTATGTAGCCCTCCCTCTGTCCATCTAATGACGTTGGCTGGAGAGAACGACATGTTGGAAAACAACATGTGTGGAGCCGGGTGTTTAGACCCACATCTCTGTATAGGCCCAACATCCCTCTGTATAGGCCCAACATCCCTCTGTATAGGCCCAACATCCCTCTGTATAGGCCCAACATTCCTCTGTATAGGCCCAACATCCCTCTGTATAGGCCCAACATCCTCTGTATAGGCCCAACATCCCTCTGTATAGGCCCAACATCCCTCTGTATAGGCCCAACATCCCTCTGTATAGGCCCAACATCCTCTGTATAGGCCCAACATCCCTCTGTATAGGCCCAACATCCCTCTGTATAGGCCCAACATCCTCTGTATAGGCCCAACATCCTCTGTATAGGCCCAACATCCCTCTGTATAGACCCACATCCCTCTGTATAGGCCCAACATCCCTCTGTATAGACCCACATCCCTCTGTATAGGCCCAACATCCCTCTGTATAGGCCCAACATCCCTCTGTATAGACCCACATCCCTCTGTATAGGCCCAACATCCCTCTGTATAGGCCCAACATCCCTCTGTATAGGCCCAACATCCCTCTGTATAGGCCCAACATCCCTCTGTATAGGCCCAACATCCCTCTGTATAGGCCCAACATCCCTCTGTATAGGCCCAACATCCCTCTGTATAGGCCCAACATCCCTCTGTATAGGCCCAACATCCCTCTGTATAGACCCACATCCCTCTGTATAGACCCAACATCCCTCTGTATAGGCCCAACATCCATCTGTATAGACCCACATCCCTCTGTATAGACCCACATCCCTCTGTATAGACCCACATCCCTCTGTATAGACCCACATCCCTCTGTATAGGCCCAACATCCCTCTGTATAGGCCCAACATCCCAAATGGAGCTGGTTGTATGGTAAACTGGAGCTGGTTGTATGGTAAACTGGAGCTGGTTGTATGGTAAACAGGAGCTGGTTGTATGGTAAACTGGAGCTGGTTGTATGGTAAACTGGAGCTGGTTGTTTGGTAAACTGGAGCTGGTTGTATGGTAAACTGGAGCTGGTTGTATGGTAAACTGGAGCTGGTTGTATGGTAAACTGGAGCTGGTTGTATGGTAAACTGGAGCTGGTTGTTTGGTAAACTGGAGCTGGTTGTATGGTAAACTGGAGCTGGTTGTATGGTAACCTGGAGCTGGTTGTATGGTAAACTGGAGCTGGTTGTATGGTAAACTGGAGCTGGTTGTATGGTAAACTGGAGCTGGTTGTTTGGTAAACTGGAGCTGGTTGTATGGTAAACTGGAGCTGGTTGTATGGTAACCTGGAGCTGGTTGTATGGTAACCTGGAGCTGGTTGTATGGTAAACTGGAGCTGGTTGTATGGTAAACTGGAGCTGGTTGTATGGTAAACTGGAGCTGGTTGTATGGTAACCTGGAGCTGGTTGTATGGTAAACTGGAGCTGGTTGTATGGTAACCTGGAGCTGGTTGTATGGTAACCTGGAGCTGGTTGTATGGTAAACTGGAGCTGGTTGTATGGTAAACTGGAGCTGGTTGTATGGTAACCTGGAGCTGGTTGTATGGTAACCTGGAGCTGGTTGTATGGTAAACTGGAGCTGGTTGTATGGTAAACTGGAGCTGGTTGTATGGTAACCTGGAGCTGGTTGTATGGTAAACTGGAGCTGGTTGTATGGTAAACTGGAGCTGGTTGTATGGTAACCTGGAGCTGGTTGTATGGTAAACTGGAGCTGGTTGTATGGTAAACTGGAGCTGGTTGTATGTTAAGCAGCACTACTACTATTTTTTGTCTTGTTTAGCGCGAGCAACTTGATAGGAACACATTCCACCAAAATAATGGCTGTTCCAATACAGAATGGGTTTTTCTTATTAAGCAAATGGCAGGTGAAACACGACGTCGGCTATTTATCCAGTGACACTTGTTTCTCTCCACTTGGTTGCTCTTGCTCACTGTGTGCTAGTGTATCATTTCATGTATTTGTTTATGTATGCTTTAGAGTCCTTAAGATTAAGGTACTGTTGGGCATTTGGATGAGACACAAACTAAATGAAAGTTGAGCAAATGTTATGAACCCACAGATCTCGATCATCCTGCTTCAGAATCAGTCATTGCAATAACAAGTATACCAAAGAGGACCAGCCTGACAACACAGGGAGGAAATTGTGTCTGAAATATTAAGGTCAGTCGAGACTTCTTTTGAGGCCTCATCCTTTGCTGATAACCTGAGAGTCTGTGATGGCCAGCTGAGGAAACTGGGAATAAGCTTTATAGACACACATATATAGCACACATATATAGACACACATAGCGCTGAGTACCAGCTTAGCGTCTGGGCAATCTGAAGCTAGGGCAGAAATCATTCAACCCAAGTGATGACTCGTGCATCTGCTTTGCCATCCATTCCAGCAGCCCCTTCCCAATTAGCTGTGCTAATGGCCTGCCTGGGAACCCTCCTGGCAAGCTAACTAATGTCAATAGTGGACATAAGCCCACTCTCAACCTGATGATGGGTGGGCTGGATTATCAGCATGCACTGTCAATCACACCGGTTAATCCAATAAAGTGGTTTTGATAAAGAGAGCCCAAAGCCGGTCAGACATTGGTTGAGTACATTAAGCGTGTCCCTCGTGGCTCGAGATTAAGAGACGTTTTTTTCCCATCCAGGGCGAACACAAATTGACGATACAAAATACAACCCAAACAGGACGAAGCGGGAGAAGGTGATATCAAAACCGGCAGATTGAGGATGGAGAGACAGAGAGCTGGACGTCAGATGGGGCATCATTCCAGAGAGAAAGGTCACCCGAAGTTTGACATTTTAATTGCATTTTCCTTAGTGACCAGAGACCAGAGACCCGTGTCAGAGCTAATAACACAGCCAGACATAGAAATGAACATACGTTATGAAGGGGGAATTGTGTTGGCCATAATAAACATATATGTTTGCGTGTGGATAAACAAACAAGAAGGAATGATGTTTTTTATAATGCATAAGGTAACTGGCAGATGCTAAAAGTATGAACAAAAACAAGTGACACTGATTGACGCAGAGGGAGAAAGCTTACACAAACTCACACACTCACACACACTCACACACATACACTCACACACACACTCTCACACACACACACATACACTCACACACACACTCACACACTCACACACACTCACACACATACTCACAGACACACACTCACACACACGGTAGACTCACCTGACGAGCCGTTGAACAGGCAGGATGTCGATACAGGACCAAGATCAAATGTCACTTCTCTGAAGCCTGTCAGATTTGGCAGGAAACTATCACAGTTTAGAGACACCTCGATCAGCCCCCCAGCAACTAGAAACTATCATAGTTTAGAGACACCTCGACCAGCCCAGCAACTAGAAACTATCATAGTTTAGAGACACCTCGACCAGCCCAGCAACTAGAACCTTCCACATAAGCTAAATGTCTTCTAAACCTTTTTGGAGCAAAGTAAAACGCCCTTGCTGTTCCGTAAGGCCATGCGCTCCCAGTCTCTGTGAGACTTCTGAACAGATTAATATTAACAAGGTCACGGGACCAGATAGATTACCAGGGACTGTTCTCAGAACATGCACCGATCACATTACAAGTGTTTTCACTGACTTTTTACAACTTCAAGTTTCAAACAGACTAACTAAGCCTTTGTGTCCAAGTACCTGTCAACATGCCAAAAGAAGCATTGTCCTGTGGAATTTAAAACTAAAAACATGAGGTGGATTTAACAACCGGTCATGTCTCACATCAACTCCATCCTCTAGGAACTGCAGGATACTCCAAACCCAACAGACAGACCCACACTGCTCTCTCCCGCTGGACAGAATAATTAGGGAAGGAAGTTGTTCATTGACTGCAGCTCAGTGTTCAATGCCATACTGCCTTCGCAGCTTGGTTTGTCCTTGATACAACACAGTTACCTTTAATTAATGATCAATTAATTCATGTCCAGATTGATGATAAGCTCATACCAGCTGTAGCGTTAGACGAGAGGGTCTGGGAGAACCAGCACGGAGATCCTCAATGGGAGTCATAGAATACAGAGAGTAGTGAGTCGCTGAGAAATATCTGCTCTTCTAATAACTGTGCCAGGTACAGTTTGTTTCTCATTTTCCTAGTTCAGGGTGCTGTTTGTTGTAATGTAAGGCATTTAACAACTGTACTGTGTGGCTTAGCAGTTAACACTGTCTATTACTCTGTTTTGACAGAGAGCAGCCATCAAGTCCTCCGTGAGCAATAGACAGAGTTCTACGTCTCAGTTAATGTTCTGGAAATTGTGACGTACGATTATGCATGTGTAATCATGCTGGAAGCTAGGTAGCAATGTGGGGCTTTTGTGTAATCATGGTGGAGGTTAAGCTATCGGTGTTGTGAAATCATCATGATGTTGTGTCATGTTGATAGAATCTAGGTAGTGTTGTGGGGAGGTTGTGTTATGATGTTAGAAGCTAGGTAGCATAGTAGAAAGGCTGTCTAACCATGGTGGATGCTAGGTAGCGTTGTGGGGAGGTTGTGTTATGATGTTAGAAGCTAGGTAGCATTGTAGAAAGGCTGTCTAACCATGGTGGATGCTAGGTAGCGTTGTGGGGAGGTTGTGTTATGATGTTAGAAGCTAGGTAGCATTGTAGAAAGGCTGTCTAACCATGGTGGATGCTAGGTAGCGTTGTGGGGAGGTTGTGTTATGATGTTAGAAGCTAGGAAGCATTATAGAAAGGCTGTCTAACCATGGTGGGTGCTAGGTAGCGTTGTGGGGAGGTTGTGCTATGATGTTAGAAGCTAGGTAGCATTATAGAAAGGCTGTCTAACCATGGTGGATGCTAGGTAGCGTTGTGGGGAGGTTGTGTTATGATGTTAGAAGCTAGGTAGCATTATAGAAAGGCTGTCTAACCATGGTGGATGCTAGGTAGCGTTGTGGGGAGGTTGTGCTATGATGTTAGAAGCTAGGTAGCATTATAGAAAGGCTGTCTAACCATGGTGGATGCTAGGTAGCGTTGTGGGGAGGTTGTGTTATGATGTTAGAAGCTAGGTAGCATTATAGAAAGGCTGTCTAACCATGGTGGATGCTAGGTAGCGTTGTGGATATGTTGTGTAATGATGTTAGAAGCTAGGTAGCATTGTGGTTTGTTGTGTAATGATGTTAGAAGCTAGGTAGCATTGCATAGATGTTGTGTAATGATGTTAGAAGCTAGGTATCATTGTGGTTTGTTGTGTAATGATGATAGAAGCTATGTAGTCTAAAACATGGCAAATAATAGCAGTGCATCATGTCTTGAACAGACAGGACAATTATACATGACAGGCCAATGGTTCCTCAATGGCTACATGGACTAGACACATCATCCTCACACAATAGACGGTACTCATCTCGTACTCGTGTATATGAACTCAGTCTTGTTGTTTTTATTTTTATTCACTGTTTACTTTATATTTTACTTTATGTCTTACTTAGCAAGTAAGCAAGCATTTTTCTCAACTGTTCGTAAAGAATGTCAAATTAAATGTAAAATATGTGTGGATGGATGATGTTAACCACAGCTGGGCTGGTCATCTCCCCAGAGCAGTGCTGCTGGACTCAGCCACCGAGATGAGGTCGGATTTAAAAAACAAAGATTAAACACGGAAATCTGTCTGGAAGCAATACAGAACGGGCACACACAAACCAAAACAAAATCCTATCTCCAGCAAAGCTCAGCATTACTCTGTGCCCAAGCACCTCTGTGCTCTGCCTTTGGCACGGTGATGACGGGAGCGACAGGGAACAGCAGTGGTTACACATGGCGCTTCGCTCTTTAATATTCTACCAGTGTGAAGGGACATTTGGAGAACGGGAGACGTTTAGCTGACCCCTGTCCCCTAGGCCCTACGCATCTGATTAGTGTTCCTGTCACAAATGCCAGTCCAGCCCCTTCCTGCCCAGCTGGCTCCGTACCCTGCAGGAACCCTTTCTCGTTTCTACGCCGCCTCCTCTTTGGACAGTTGGGCAGTTGGACAGCTGGATTGCAGTGCTTCCTCTCTTTCTCCATACCCAGTGCTTTCTGAAGGGTACATGATGACAATGCAAAGACACAGATTGTTGGTCACCCCTGGGAGACAAATATGTAGGTGTCTGACCTCACCGGACATCCTCCCCTGCCCCCCTCTGAAAAATGCCTCAGAGCGTGTGCACCCACAGAGGCCATGTCCTCTACCCCGCGTGTACACCCACAGAGGCCATGTCCTCTACCCCGCGTGTACACACACAGAGGCCATGTCCTCTACCCTGCGTGTACACCCACAGAGGCCATGTCCTCTACCCGCGTGTACACCCACAGAGACCATGTCCTCTACCCCGCATGTACACCCACAGAGGCCATGTCCTCTACCCGCGTGTACACCCACATAGGCCATATCCTCTACCCCGCGTGTACACCCACAGACACCATGTCCTTTACCCCGTGTGTACACCCACAGAGGCCATGTCCTCTACCCGTGTGTACACCCACAGAGACCATGTCCTCTACCCCGTGTGTACACCTACAGAGACCATGTCCTCTACCGCACGGGGCGCAAACCCATGGTTGGCATCTGTAATAAAAACATCAGGATAGAAAAACCTGTTGGACAGGACGTTGTGTTGCAGCTTCAGTATAAAGGCCTAGTCTGCAATCTGATCACATGGCTGAATAACATGATGCAGCCTCACAGGGGGAATCACAGAACACACCTGGGAAGTCTGTGCAGGGGGGGGGGTTCAGTTGTAGGCCGGTTGGGGATAATGTGGACTAAAGTTGGCTGAGGTGAGCAGGTGAACAGCAAAGCACTGTGAATACCCAGACCCACATATTGTATTGATGACACACAGACAGAGACACAGACAGAGAGTCCCTATTGCCCACCATGGTTTGGAATCAAAGTGCTTTCATGGTAGAGTGGTCCTCACATATCATCCTCTGGCCTAACAACAGAGAAGAGAGAGATGGGAGGTGCCATGCCTCGGACCCCAACCACGATTATACACATCATGCTGAACAGCCACAAACTGGCACTCAATGTGAAAGTGGGCAGGGCTCTTTGGCGAGCTGTCTCTGAGCCCTCACTAATGTGCACACTGCTTGCTCAGGGTGGGGTGTGTCATCCCAAACATCAGTCTCCGCTATTCATAGTTTTCATGTGACGTCACGTCGTTTCAGAACGCCCACCTGCCATGCAAAACAAACTCCTCTTCCATCGCCCGCCACTGATTGACAACTTATTTTTATTTCAAAATGCCAGATAGTTGCTGTTATATTGGACGCTCTAGCGGAAGAGGAGACCAGACTGGGTTATTTTATACAGAAAATCCAAAGAGGATTTGTGCAATTAGTCGTGCCGCTGTCCCTAGCTGGCATGATCGCCATCCAATGACAGCTGTCAAACTAGTAGTACACTCGTCTTTGTAACATTTTATTAAAGGTTAGTTATCAAATATCCACATATTAGTGTAAATATTGTATGAGTAATCATTATATCTACAAGTAATGAATGACATGGTCTATTTTCGTCTGCATCAATGCAACCAACTCCAGGTTAGTGCAGCTAGCTAAACATCAGGTTTATTATATGGAGTTAAATTAAGAAGTTATTTTGTGTGGTTAACCTGACGTCGTTTAAAACATTGAAATGACCAGTACATTTATGTCACAACATTCAGTGTTATACTGGCTGCACTAAGCTACACTGGCCACCCATTGAACCAACAGTAGTTTAGATGAATTAGCACTCCTCTTCGCTTTGACAATGAAGAATTTCTTGTCCATCACCTCTGAAATGACTGGATTATTGACCCACCGTAATCGAAAGTACAGATAGCAGTCTGTAATTTTATATGCCTTCATTTTGATTGATTGATTGTCCACAAGGTACTGTAAAAATATACACAAGTTCAGCTCTGGCAGGGATGCCGTTCTTTTTAAAGGTGCTCTTAATGGGTCACCAGTGCCTTAGATATTCATTTTGTTTGCAAACCTTTGTTGTTTGTTTTTTGTGAGGTGATCTAAACTATTATGGGCTTAAAAAGTAGATAATTTTACTGTCTGACTTGTGCACAAGCTCCATTGAATTGCCGCATTGTTTTGCCCGCCAAGCTGTCTGAGTAACCACGTGACTGAAAACTATGAATAATTAATATTATAAACATTAATATAAATAAGTACAAATGAAATGTATTAGTCATCACCACAATGCCAACTCAATGATTTTTCAATGTTCAAGTAGCTATTTAGTTGGTATTACGTTACGCATGTATCATTCACTCATAATTCCAAATGATCTGTACAAGCCAGAGATGCATCATAAATGTGGGAGTAAGGAAGAAACTGGACACCGCAATGATAAATCTCTTCTCCATTTTTTTAGCTAGCGGGTGAGTTTAAACTAGCGAGTCCAAAGAGATGCGGAGAACATCTACCCTGCTGTCGGTAGTCGCCGAGCACCTCGCTTGCTGGACATTAACAATAAGTTGATCATATCTCTATTCTCAAATGTTTCTGACACTGAGAGATTATGTCTCAGGGCGTAGCTCCCTGTGGGTTCAATTCTGGCCTCCGCCCTTTGCATCAAACTCTCCTCTAGCTTACCCACTTTCACAGTCACTTAATAAATCATTAAAATGACAAAATATCTTTAAAAAAAGATTGGAAAATGCCGTAGCCGTAGTCGTAGCCGTAGCCGTAGCTGTAGTCGTAGCCGTAGCATGTGCATGTACCTTAAGGTAGCACTCTAATGGCCTAATACATTTAATACCACCAAGGTATGCCAATATCTCCAAGATCAATGCCATAGCCTAAGATGTGCAATGTTTATAAAGTGTTAGAGAGGCAGAAAGTGATAGATAGGGAAATATCCTGGATCTGGTACGTTGGGAAAAGTATGTGTAAATTCAGATTGAAATAACGTTGTGAAGAGTACAGGTTAAGGGTGTATCTAGGAAACTGGAAATACTGAGGTCATGAGTGCGTGACACCTGGGACAGAAATGTTTAAATTATCAACTCTTTACCTTTTTTACACCTTCTTTTTTAACTTTTATAACTTACAATATTGTGAGAAAGAGCATGTACATTTAATTCTTATATTTAAAACAAATGTTATATCTATAAAAATATCCACATTCTCAAAATATCTAAATTCTGTGAATACACTATACCAGATTTTGCACATCCATTGCACTTTTTGTCTACAAATCCCCATGCACAAATTACTTTAAATATGTCTTGCATGTTTTAAGTCAGACCTCCATTTTTATTTTCTAAATAAGTGTATTTGATAAACCCATGTCATTAGAATGTGTATATAAGCAATTGGCCTTGCTAGTAGTAAAATAAAGAAACCGTTTTAACCAAATATGCTCATGGTATTTGCAAAACGGGTGGTCCATTCAATTACCACAAAGCTCTAAAAAATACGCTTTTTATCTTCCTTCCGTCACCTAATATCCTTTCATTTTGTCTCGCATACCTGTCTTACCAAAGCATTGCGTTGTTTTTCTGTATATTTCCATTTTCGTTTTGTGAGTCAAGAAAGGAAGCACAGGGTCAATCACTGAATTGATATAAAAGGATGTCTTTCACAAAATATATAATTCCACCATAGTAATTCACTGGCATTCAACCCTTGAGATTTTATGGAGGGATGCTGACTGAAAAATAGCTACACACAAATGTAAGCACTTATTACCACTGTAATCTCTATCTAGGTTTGTCTTGTTTGAATGTTAGTAAAGGTCGTTGTTCATCAAAATGATATTAGGAAATTAAATGACCTTACAAGAAGGTTTTCAATTACACCAATTTGGTTCAAAGCGCCAACGTTGAATAACCAGCCAACCAATCCTTATAGTATTTAAGGTCTTAGGTTTGGCCACTGGTTGTGAAAAAAGTACTTTATACTGGTTATCAGTTATTTGTAGGTTATCAGTAAACACAGGTTATCAGTAAACATAGGTTATCAGTAAACATAGGTTATCAGTTAACATAGGTTATCAGCAAATGCAGGTTATCAGTAAACATAGGTCATCGCTTAACATAGGTTATTGGTTAACGTAGGTTATCAGTAAACGTAGGTTTTCAGTAAACACAGGTTATCGGTTAATGTAGGTTATCAGTTAACGTAGGTTATCGGTTAACGTAGGTTATCAGTAAACACAGGTTATCAGTAAACACAGGTTATCAGTAAACATAGGTTATCAGTAAACACAGGCTATCAGTAGACACAGGTTATCAGTAAACACAGGTTATCGGTTAACCACTTTTATTCAGGGTGTATAAAAATAAAACCGAAGACATGACTCTGGTGGTCTATATGAAATGCAGGCCTGGCTCAGGTAAAGATAACATTGCTGTCCATCACTAGCACACTCTGCTGTAGGTCACCATCGCTCTGAGAACACAGATTAATGCAGGAACCTTCACAGCATTAACCATTACATCAGCATACAGATCCACGTAGTCCCAATGGTCATTTTTCATTTTGCTTCAACTCAGGGTCTGTGATCAACTTTGATAGGGAAGGTGAGGTGTGTGTGTTCAATGTGAGGTGAACAATAGTCATGTTCCTGCCCATAGAAGACAACCTGTCAAACCGACCAATGTCCCAGTGGTTAAGGAATAAATCTGCCATAAAATGGTATGTGTGTGTCTGTGTGGTTGGCTGTAAACTGCAGTATGAGGATCATGTTTTATTACTCTGTTTATATATTTTCACCACAGGATCCATGAGCGATTGTACTTCCTAGTGGCATGGGGCTTTTCTTACCTTCCAGATAAATGGCAGGCGTGAAAACCCATAAACAGATGATTCTTTCATACAGTACAGCCACAATATGTCTTTAATTGAAAGAGCAATGAACACATGAATGCGTCTTTAGAAACGATGGCATCACACATGTTTTCAGATGGGGGAGGCACATTGGTGATACAGCACATTAACTGTGATATCACACATTAGGGGGGAGGCACATTGGTGATACAGCACATTAACTGTGATATCACACATGTTTCCAGATGGGGGAGGCACATTGGTGATACAGCACATTAACTGTGATATCACACATGTTTCCAGATGGGGGAGGCACATTGGTGATACAGCACATTAACTGTGATATCACACATTAGGGGGGAGGCACATTGGTGATACAGCACATTAACTGTGATATCACACATGTTTTCAGATGAGGGAGGCACATTGGTGACACAGCACATTAACTGTGATATCACACATTGGTGATACAGCACATTAACTGTGATATCACACATTGGTGATACAGCACATTAACTGTGATATCACACATTGGTGATACAGCACATTAACTGTGATATCACACATTGGTGATACAGCACATTAACTGTGATATCACACATTGGTGACACAGCACATTAACTGTGATATCACACATTGGTGATACAGCACATTAACTGTGATATCACACATTGGTGATACAGCACATTAACTGTGATATCACACATTGGTGATACAGCACATTAACTGTGATATCACACATTGGTGATACAGCACATTAACTGTGATATCACACATTGGTGATACAGCACATTAACTGTGATATCACACATTGGTGATACAGCACATTAACTGTGATATCACACATTGGTGATACAGCACATTAACTGTGATATCACACATTGGTGATACAGAACATTAACTGTGATATCACACATTGGCGATACAGCACATTAACTGTGATATCACACATTGGTGATACAGCACATTAACTGTGATATCACACATTGGTGATACAGCACATTAACTGTGATATCACACATTGGTGATACAGCACATTAACTGTGATATCACACATTGGTGATACAGCACATTAACTGTGATATCACACATTGGTGATACAGCACATTAACTGTGATATCACACATTGGTGATACAGCACATTAACTGTGATATCACACATTGGTGATACAGCACATTAACTGTGATATCACACATTGGTGATACAGAACATTAACTGTGATATCACACATTGGCGATACAGCACATTAACTGTGATATCACACATTGGTGATACAGCACATTAACTGTGATATCACACATTGGTGATACAGCACATTAACTGAGCACAGGAGGAATCGCTGATGAGTCAAAGTTGGGCCAATCCAGGGAACTGACCATAAGCTCCTCTCCTTCTGCTAGTCGACCGACTCAAGGACATGCATGTGTGTAGTGAATGTGGTGTCTGTCCACGCTGTATCTGTACCTGCAGACTAGCAGGCTGTAATTACAGAGGATGGCAACAGCAGTGATAATTAGCATCCCAAACACAGGAGCTGACAGGGCCTCTCTGAACCGCAGCACACCTAAAACCCAACCAGCAGCCCATTGTGAGGGTTCGTTGACAGGGTACGTCCACACCAAGGCGTGAAGTGGAGCTGCTCCTCGCTGAGAGATCCACAACAGCTAACAACGTCCTACAAAACGCCTGCGATCAAATGTCCATTGTGGTTGATTCTCTACCTGCGAGCTGTCAGGCTCTGTAACCAGATCTGTTGCTCGTTGCTTAGTTCCGGGTTGATCTGCTGTTACCCAGCAGGTATCCGGTACCCACTCCCTCCCTGACGGTTGTGGCACGTCTCTGAGACAGAGCACCTGTGGTCATCCGGATCAAGACAGAGTGCTGCAGTCAAGGCCAGGCTGATCCCGCTGACGGGACTCTTCTGGCTCGGCTCTGACCAACGCGGTGGTTGCCGTTGACAACTGCTGACTCACACCTTGGGAGTTGAAGGGCTGCTTCACCACTCTGCTGACTGCCGTCCTACACTGATCGCAAAAACCTCACCTCTGTCCCCACCCAAACCCCCCTCGTCCCTCGGCGACCTTATTTTATTCTGGTTTTCAACACTTGCTGCCCTGCCCTTTCTTTTCGGTTCATCCGCTTACGGTCCTCCCTCCCCCTCTCCCCTCCTCCTCTCCCCTCCCTCTCCCCCTCTCCCTCCCTCTCCCCTCCCTCTCCCCTCTCCCCCCTCCCTCCCCTCCCTCTCCCCCCCCTCCCCCTCCCTCCCTCTCCCCTCCCTCCCCTCTCTCCCCTCCCCTCCCCCTCCCCTCCCTCTCCCCTCCCCTCCCTCCCTCTCCCCTCCCCCCCTCCCCCTCCCTCCCTCTCCCCTCCCTCTCCCCTCCTCCTCTCCCCTCCCTCTATCTATCCTACCACTCTCCCTTTCCCTGAGATCTTCCTCCCCCTCTCTCCACGTCCCCTATCTCCATGTCCCCTCCCCCTCCTTGTCCCCTCTTCCTGTCCCATTCTTACTCCAGTTCTTAACGGTCCTGCATCAGTTATCGAGGCAGTTCTTTGTTTGTTCTCTGAACCGTCCTCCCGGGAATGCGTGTGCATTCAGTTGGCAGTCTGAAGGACACACCCTGAATCACAGACAGATAGCAAACTGTATCAATGCAGAGACCCAAGTGCCTGTAGGAGACCCTGCTGCATCATCTGCAGTATGTGATCTCAGCGAGTGCACTGTCACACCTTGTGAACACACGCACGGCGGACGGAAGCATTAAGCCTGTGCTCAGAACAGGGCATAGCGGCACTGCAGTGACATCACCTGCCCCCCTCCCCTCAGACAGACTGGATGTCCTCCTCTGCCTTCTTTCCGTGCCTCCCTTCCCTGACCGACACGACCTCTGGTTAATTAGCAATTCCGTTTTTCATTTGAAGTCGATAGATGCTGTCAGTACACATGAGACGTTTATGAGCAGCTGGCTTGGCTCGCTCTGATACGACTTTATATTCTACCTAGGAGGTCAGAAAAGCTGCTCTATCGACACTTAAGTTCCATTTACTGTTCCTTAAGAGTTGCCGTAGAGTCACTAGACTCGGTCCACAGACTAATGCCTGCGTTGCCTTTTTATGTGTTCTGGCTGTGAAGTCTTTAATGCTTCTTACCACCCCTCAAATTCCAGGAATGCCTAGAAGGAAGATTGCTTTTGAGAGTATCTCTTAATTGGTCTGGACTAATCAAACCAGCTTCTCCTTCATCAACCATCTATGGTAATAAGTATCCCTCTCTATCTACATTTCATCATTCTGCTGCTCCCAGATAAGTTCAATGACCCGCCAAGCCGGTGTTTCTGCAGTCCCGCAGAGATGCTAGGGACACGCTTCACCGCGCACCTGTTCTCCGCTCAGACACTCATGACTGGGTAACGGTTTGACTTCGGCGAGGGTCGGCAGATGGCGTACTGGTCGAGAGCGTTAGACTAGTAAAAATAAATCTTTTGTTGTGCCCCTGAACAAGGCACTTAACCCTAACTGCAACTGTAAGTAGTACTGGCTAACAGGGTCTGCTAAATGGTTCAAATATAATGTGTGCGACTCCGGTTTGAAGTTTGTAGTTTCACGTAGACGGTCGCACGGAACAAATAAACACCATTCCGTTATCGACCAATGAGTGGAAACCTCCAGCAACTTTGAACCTCACCGCAATATCAAAAGGTTAAATAGAGTCTGTGAAATACTGGTGTTATTCCGCTACTGTTCCTTTGCAACATACCAGCCAACGGTGGTTGCTAAGCAACAGTTGCACGGGCAACCATAGGCTTGAACTTTAATCCTCTCTCTAAAGAAAGTGCTAAAGAACGTCAGAGGAACTAAAACCTCGGAATAATACAGCATGACTGATGAGCAAGAAATCTGACTTGCGATTGATGTGCGGCATTAAAAGTCAGAGCCCTCTGAAGTCCTGTTCAGTAACAACCAACACACACACGCCCACTCTCATCAGGCTCTCCCAACATCCACTTAAACCTCACTGTCGCTCGCCACTCCTCACAAATACTATGACAGCACACTTTCATCTAACACTTTGACAATTATCATTAAACAGACCAGCTGCTTGCAGTTCTAATGACTGTGGATGAAATGACACAAAGAAAAGAAAGCAGACAAATGCCAAAACCCGCCACATCCAGCCAGAACACTCACGACTTCTATCAAATAACCGTTTTTTTAAGCCAATGGTTATCGTTTCTTCCTGCCTGAACTAACCAGCACTCATCCAGGCATTGTTCTGCAACGCCAAACTCTGGCCCAGAAATGTCAGCTTGTGTTTAGATAATTGAAGTAGGAAGGATCGGCTGCTAATTTACTGCTCAGGAATTTCTGATAAGGGTGAAGTCCCAAAATGAAAATAGCAGACATCGATGTAGAGAGCTGCTGATAATTTCCTGTAAACGACTGGCAGATGTGACAGACTTTTCCAAAGTGGTTGTATTAGTACGCCCTCCCCCGGAAATTCCTCAATAAGAAATATATTATTGGAAATGTCTTAATGGCAGTTTTCAGGCCATTGATACCTCAGTTAAGGGGTATCAATGGAGGCAGTCCACATCCATTTGAACCTTGTTAAAAGGTACTAGACAGTAGGGATGACTAATCATAGGTCACTCACAGTTTTTGTTATCATGATGTCACACCATGGCAACACCAACCTGCGTTACACCAAATTGATCCCCCCACCCCGTTAACAAGCGAGCGTACGGGCGTGCACGACATGGGAGTGAGGGACGGTGAGCTGCTATTTCTCCACGTCCACTAGGCTAAATGACAGACTTACGTGTCACAGCCTCCGCGTGACACAGCCTCCGCGTGTCACAGCCTCACACGATACAGCCTCACACGATACAGCCTCACACGATACAGCCTCACACGATACAGCCTCACACGATACAGCCTCACACGATACAGCCTCACACGGCACAGCCTCACACGGTACAGCCTCCGCGTGTCACAGCCTCACACGATACAGCCTCACACGATACAGCCTCACACGATACAGCCTCACACGGTACAGCCTCACACGGTACAGCCTCACACGGTACAGCCTCACACGATACAGCCTCACACGATACAGTCTCACACGATACAGCCTCACGCGATACAGTCTCACACGATACAGCCTCACACGATACAGCCTCACACGATACAGCCTCACATGGTACAGCACATCAGTGCCACTTTCATTGCCGGTGAACATTGCGGGGTCCATTTAATATAGCCTTCCCTACAGATAGCCTGTAGAGAATACCTCTCAAAGAGATAACTGAAGCTGGCTAGGACCCAATCCTCATGGTTTTGTGAAGAGGTCAGCACGGTGCCTATTTCCATTCAACGGTTCGACCACCGCAGGCCCAGCTGATGCCACAGAGGCCTGGGCGTGTCGCTAATCAGCTCTGCCCCTCCTCCCTCCACACAGCTGGCCCCTGGCATCACCTCTGCCCCTCCTCCCTCCACACAGCTGGCCCCTGGCATCACCTCTGACCCATGCGTCCCTCCACACAGCTGGCCCCTGGCATCACCTCTGCCCCTCCTCCCTCCACACAGCTGGCCCCTGGCATCAGCTCTGCCCCTCCTCCCTCCACACATCTGGCCCCTGGCATCACCTCTGCGCCTCCTCCCTCCACACAGCTGGCCCCTGGCATCAGCTCTGCCCCCTCCCTCCACACAGCTGGCCCCTGGCATCAGCTCTGCCCTTCCTCCCTCCACACAGCTGGCCCCTGGCATCAGCTCTGCCCCTCCTCCCTCCACACAGCTGGCCCCTGGCATCAGCTCTGCCCCTCCTCCCGCCACACAGCTGGCCCCTGGCATCAGCTCTGCCCCTCCTCCCTCCACACAGCTGGCCCCTGGCATCAGCTCTGCCCCACCTCCCTCCACACAGCTGGCCCCTGGCATCAGCTCTGCCCCTCCTCCCACCACACAGCTGGCCCCTGGCATCAGCTCTGCCCCTCCTCCCGCCACACAGCTGGCCCCTGGCATCAGCTCCTCCCTCCACACAGCTGGCCCCTGGCATCAGCTCTGCCCCTCCTCCCTCCACACAGCTGGCCCCTGGCATCAGCTCTGCCCCTCCTCCCGCCACACAGCTGGCCCCTGGCATCAGCTCTGCCCCTCCTCCCTCCACACAGCTGGCCCCTAGCATCAGCTCTGCCCCTCCTCCCTCCACACAGCTGGCCCCTGGCATCAGCTCTGCCCCTCCTCCCTCCACACAGCTGGCCCCTGGCATCAGCTCTGCCCCTCCCCCCGCCACACAGCTGGCCCCTGGCATCAGCTCCTCCCTCCACACAGCTGGCCCCTGGCATCAGCTCTGCCCTCCTCCCTCCACACAGCTGGCCCCTGGCATCAGCTCTGCCCCTCCTCCCGCCACACAGCTGGCCCCTGGCATCAGCTCCTCCCTCCACACAGCTGGCCCCTGGCATCAGCTCTGCCCCTCCTCCCGCCACACAGCTGGCCCCTGGCATCAGCTCCTCCCTCCACACAGCTGGCCCCTGGCATCAGCTCCTCCCTCCACACAGCTGGCCCCTGGCATCAGCTCTGCCCCTCCTCCCTCCACACAGCTGGCCCCTGGCATCAGCTCTGCCCCTCCTCCCGCCACACAGCTGGCCCCTGGCATCAGCTCTGCCCCTCCTCCCTCCACAGCTGGCCCCTGGCATCAGCTCTGCCCCTCCTCCCTCCACAGCTGGCCCCTGGCATCAGCTCCTCCCTCCACACAGCTGGCCCCTGGCATCAGCTCCTCCCTCCACACAGCGGGCCCCTGGCATCAGCTCCTCCCTCCACACAGCTGGCCCCTGGCATCAGCTCCTCCCTCCACACAGCTGGCCCCTGGCATCAGCTCCTCCCTCCACACAGCTGGCCCCTGGCATCAGCTCTGCCCCCCTCCTCCCTCCACACAGCTGGCCCCTGGCATCAGCTCTGCCCCCTCCTCCCGCCACACAGCTGGCCCCTGGCATCAGCTCTGCCCTCCTCCCTCCACACAGCTGGCCCCTGGCATCAGCTCTGCCCCTCCTCCCTCCACACAGCTGGCCCCTGGCATCAGCTCTGCCCCTCCTCCCTCCACACAGCTGGCCCCTGGCATCAGCTCCTCCCTCCACACAGCGGGCCCCTGGCATCAGCTCTGCCCCTCCTCCCTCCACACAGCGGGCCCCTGGCATCAGCTCCTCCCTCCACACAGCTGGCCCCTGGCATCAGCTCCTCCCTCCACACAGCTGGCCCCTGGCATCAGCTCTGCCCCTCTCCCTCGCTGGCTCTCTGCACCCTTTACTCTCCCTCTCCCACCCTGATGCCACCTGTCCGGGTAGAGGGGTGAAGATTATCATGTTAATGACACATTGTTCCGGCCGTTCCCCCAACCTCAACTTTAACCCCGCACAACCTAGCCACAGGTCGCACAGCATGCCAGACGGGACATCTTTCTCCAATCCAATCCACACACGCCTCACAGCCAATCGGTGGCCTGAACAACACTACAGACCGTAATCGTATTGGCTGACTTGTGCCGTATTGCAGTGCTAATACCCAATTGTGACAAGGAGAAATGTGTGTAATGTGTAATGGGACAATCTAGTCATAATCCTCTGATATCTTGATCAGAGACGACTCAGTTCACAGGCCGCTGGTTAGGGGAGGGTGACACGAAGTAATGGCCTCCAATGGAGCGGTGTCAAACATGCCGATACCAGAAGTTTGATGCGTTTGACACCTCTCCGTTCTACCCAGCCAGCCATCACAACAAGTCTGTTCCTGGATGGTGCTGCCAGTCTTCTGCTGAGTCTATTCGTCCAAACGTACGGAATCAGAACTGACTCCAGTCGACAAGCACTAGCTCAAATTAGACATCCAGCACGTTACAGTGCGTGTTACAGCTATTGAGAAATGGTTTTTTTTCAATGCGATAATGGCTGGCATTTACATAATTCAGCTTCGATCCCGGCAAGCCCTGTGTTCTGCCTAGGGGGATTTGTGCGTAAGGCGGTGGTAAAGGGAGAATAAGATGAACTTTAATGTCAGTTAATATGGTTCTCTAGGCACTGAGGTGTGACACCTTGTATCCTTTAATACACCTGCACGCATTGAAAGGAACACAAGACACACATTGGAAATAGAAATGACACTTTATATAAGCTTTACAATACACGGTGAAAGCTGGTATTATACATATTAGGTAGCCTAATTCTCTGAGATGGCTTTTTTAGACACAGATACATTATCATATGCTTACAGTACATCTCTTAGCAAGGGCACATGTCAAGGTCTGAGATGGTAAGGAAACAAACAGTTCTGATATTCAACTTATTGGATCCCCAAGAAATGTGAGGAAATAAAGACTTAAGAAACTCTGACAAGGGCCAAATTGTTATGGCAAGAAATGGGTCAGAACATGAAACGGCAGGCTGTTCCGTCTGTTCCGAGATGACATAATGCATGGAAAAATGAAATGATGGTTATGGAAGGAATGTGTCACAACACACAGTGCATCGCACTTCCTGCTGCCCCTGGGGTGCCTAGCAACAGACCGGTCCCATTGTTCATAATGACCCCAGTCTTCAAAAGTACCTTCAATGGGCACACAAGTGTCAGAACTGCTTGTAGTAGCGGAACAGGGTTGAGTCGTCCAATGAGTCCCATTTATTTACGTCACATTGGCGGCCGTAGACGTGGCATCAGGATGCACTGTGGAAACATGGGAGACCGATTCTGTGGCCAATGTTCTGCTGGGGAACCCAGGTGTAGGCATTCATGTCAATCTGACATGTGCCACCTACATGAACAGTACCATGACCAGGTACACACCTTCATAGTCTCCAAATTCCCCAGATCTCAATATGATTGAGCATCTGCGACAAACAATTCCACGGCGACTCCACTTTGCAACCTAAAGGACTTGGAAGATCTGCTTCTAATGTATTGGTGGCAGATTCTACATGACTCCTTCAGGGGAGTCCAAGACCTACCAGAAGCAGTATTTCTGTGTGCACACGAAGGTCCAACGACATGGCACTCATCAGTGTATTTACACCAATCAAAGGTTTGGGATCGTTTAGAAACTTAAGAAACTTCAAGCTCCAATCAAGCGCCACCTGCAGATATGACATTGATAAATGGAGTGATAGCCTTCCTTCTCCAAGATCCCTTTGGCCCTATATAAATCTCCAAACACCACCAAATACCCCCTTATATATTACAAATACCCCCTTATATATTACAAATACCCCCTTATATATTACAAATACCCCCTCATATATTACAAATACCCCCTTATATATTACAAATAGCGCCTTATATATTACAATTACCCCCTTATATATTACAAATACCCCTTATATATTACAAATACCCCTCATATATTACAAATACCCCCTCATATATTACAATTATATATATTACAAATACCCCCTTATATATTACAAATACCCCTTATATATTACAAATATCCCTTATATATTATAAAAATGCCCCCTTATATATTACAAATATCCCCTTATATATTACAAATACCCCCTTATATATTACAAATATCCCCTTATATATTACAAATACCCCCTTATATATTACAAATACCCCCTTATATATTACAAATACCCCCTTATATATTACAATACCCCTTATATATTACAAATACCCCTTATATATTACAAATACCCCTTATATATTACAAATACCCCCTTATATATTACAAATACCCCTTATATATTACAAATACCCCCTTATATATTACAAATATCCCTTATATATTACAAATACCCCTTTATATATTACAAATACCCCCTTATATATTACAATTACTTATATACATAAATTCCCTTATATATTACAAATACCCCTTATATATTACAAATACCCCCTTATATATTACAAATACCCCCTTATATATTACAAATACCCCTTATATATTACAAATACCCCCTTATATATTACAACCATACCCCTTATATATTACAAATATCCCTTATATATTACAAATACCCCCTTATATATTACAAATACCCCTTATATATTACAAATACCCCCTTATATATTACAAATATCCCCTTATATATTACAAATACCCCCTTATATATTACAAATACCCCCTTATATATTACAAATACCCCTTATATATTACAAATACCCCTTTTATATTACAAATACCCCTTATATATTACAAATACCCCCTTATATATTACAAATGCCCCTTATGTATTACAAATACCCCTTATATATTACAAATACCCTTATATATTACAAATACCCCTTTATATATTACAAATACCGCCTTATATATTACAAATACCCTTATATATTACAAATACCCCTTATATATTACAAATACCCCCTTATATATTACAAATACCCCCTTATATATTACAAATACCCCCTTATATATTACAAATACCCCCTTATATATTACAAATACCCCTTATATATTACAAATACCCCTTATATATTACAAATACCCCCTTATATATTACAAATATCCCTTATATATTACAATTACCCCTTATATATTACAAATACCCCCTTATATATTACAAATACCCCTTATATATTACAAATACCCCCTTATATATTACAAATACCCCCTTATATATTACAATTACCCCCTTATATATTACAAATACCCCCTTATATATTACAAATACCCCCTTATATATTACAAATATACCCCTTATATATTACAAATACCCCTTATATATTACAAATACCCCTTATATATTACAAATACCACCTTATATATTACAAATATCCCCTTATATATTACAAATATCCCCTTATATATTACAAATACCCCCTTATATATTACAAATACCCCCTTATATATTACAATTACCCCTTATATATTACAAATATCCCCTTATATATTACAAATGCCCTTATATATTACAAATACCCCTTATATATTACAAATACTTCCTTATATATTACAAATACCCCTTATATATTACAAATACCCCTATATATTACAATTACCCCCATTATATATTACAAATATCCCCTTTATATATTACAAATACCCTTATATATTACAAATACCCTTATATATTACAAATACCCCTTATATATTACAAATGCCCCCTTATATATTACAAATAGCAAAACCTTATATTACAATTACCCCCTTATATATTACAAATATCCCCTTATATATTACAAATACCCCCTTATATATTACAAATACCCCTTATATATTACAAATACCCCCTTATATATTACAAATACCCCCTTATATATTACAAATATCCCCTTATATATATTACAAATGCCCCCTTATGTATTACAAATACCCCCTTATATATTACAAATACCACTTTTTATATTACAAATACCCCCCTTATATATTACAAATACCCCCTTATATATTACAAATACCCCCTTATATATTACAAATACCCCCTTATATATTACAAATACCCCCTTATATATTACAAATACCCCTTATATATTACAAATACCCCCTTATATAATACAAATACCCCTTATATATTACAAATACCCCCTTATATATTTACAATATCCCCTTATATATTACAAATACCCCCTTATATATTACAAATACCCCCTTATATATTACAATTACCCCCTTATATATTACAAATACCCCCTTATATATTACAAATACCCCTTATATATTACAAATACCCCCTTATATATTACAAATACCCCTTTATATATTACAAATACCACCTTATATATTACAAATATCCCCTTATATATTACAAATACCCCCTAATATATTACAAATACCCCCTTATATATTACAAATATCCCCTTATATATTACAATTACCCCCATATATATTACAAATACCCCATTATATATTACAAATACCCCTTATATATTACAAATACCCTTATATATTACCGAACACATATGTGTTACAAGGTGCCTTATGTGTTGAGTTATACATGTGTTAGATGCCTTATGTATTATAGATGCCCACATATGTATGTTACAAGATGCTTACATGTATGTTACAAGTGCCATGCACATGTTACAGAATGCCCCATGTATTACAGATACTTATCATATGTATTATAGATGCCCCTTACGTATTACAAATCTTGGCCCCATATGTGCAGTTGCCCCTTGTAATAATTACCAGATGCTTACATATGTGTTACAGTTACTTATCGTATGTTACCGTGCACTTGTATATGTTACAAGATGCGCGTATGTGTTGCAAGATGCTTACATATGTGTTGCAAATTATGTTTTTGTGTGTTACCAGATCTTACGTATGATTGCAGATGCCCCCTGTATGTTACGCAAGGTACTTGTATGTGTTGCAGATGCTTATGTATGTTACAGTTGCACATTAGCCAATAATTACAAAATGCTTTTGTATATGTTATGATTGCCACATATATGTGCACATAATCATTATATGTTGGAAATGCCCTTATATTACAGTTACATATGTATTACATGTCAAACGTAATAATTACAAATGTACATATATGTTAGATGCTACATATATGTGCATAGATGGCTGTATATATTGCAAATCTTACATATATGTGTAGATGTACGTATGTGTTGCAAATGCCCACATGTATGTTAGATGCTTGTATGTGTTACAGTTGCCCGTTATGTGTGCAAATTAACACATGTATGTTGCAGATATACATGTATGTTCGTGCTTATTATGTGTTAGTAAAGTATTATGTTTTACAGTGCCTTATATAGTAAAATGCCCATATATATTACAGTTACTTGTATATGTTACCAAATGTCATATATGTTACAGAGTACTTACATATATATTACAGTTGCCTTACATATGTTACCAAAGATCCTTATGTAATTGCAAATCTTGTATATGTTACAGTAATCATATATGTTAGTATTTGTAGTGTGTTGCAAGTGCTTACATGTATGTTACAAAGTACTGCCCATATATGTGCAAATGCATATATGTTACAAAATGCTTACATATGTGTTACAGTTGCTTTTGTATATGTTATAGATGTACATATGTAATTATAGATGCCACATATATGTTATAGATCTTACATATGTGTTATAAGATTAAGCGCATGTTACAGATAAATGTATGTGTTACCAGGTAACATCGCCCATGTGTTGCCAAATAACACATGTGTTACCAGATGTGTATGTATTACCAGTTCTTTGATTGTAATGATTGCAAATATACATATATCGTGCAAATGCCCTTATGTGTTACCGTGCTTACATGTGTGTTGCTGGAATGCCGCCTTATGTTTACAGTTGCACATATATGTGCAAATGCCTTATATGTTACAGTTGCACATATATGTTACAAGATATCCTTATATGTTATAGTACTTACATATATAATTACAGTGCCCTTCATATATTACAAAGATCATATATGTTACAAATCTTACATATGTGTTACCGATATCATATATATTACAAGTGCTTGTAATATTGATTGCAAGGTAGCACATGTATCAATTGCAAATGCCCTTATGTGTTATAGATGCCCCTTGCATGCCTGGGTAAGCTTGTATATGTTACAGTTACTTACATACATGATTACTAGATGTGTATATGTTACAGTTACTTGTGTATAATTAGATGCCCACATATATCATTACAAGATACTTGTATATGTTACAAGGTATCCTTAGTAATATTTACAAATTGCTTACATGTGTGTTACAAGATTACTTGTATATGTTACAAATTACTTGTATATATTACAAATGCCCTTGTATTACAGATGCTGTGTATATGTTACAGTTGCCTTGTGTAATTGCAAATGCTTACATATATGTTACAGTTGCTTACATATGTGTTACAGATGTATCATAGCCATGTTACCGTGCCTTATGTGTTACAAATGCTTACATATATGTTACAGTTGCCTCATGTGTTAAGTAACACATATGTGTTACCGTGCACTTGTATATGTGCAAGTGCATATATGTGCAAGATGCCCGTACATGTGTTACAAGTGCCACTTGTATATATTACAAATGTCCTTATATGTGCAGATGTCCTTATATGTTACAAGTATACATATATATTAGATGCCCTTATATGTTACAGTTGCCCCCTCATTATGTTACAAGATGCTTACATATGTGTTACCAGATGCGCATGTAATTACAAATTAACACATATGTGTTACCAAGTGCCACCTTATGTATTACAAGTGCCCCCTATATGTTACAGTTGCCTTATATATTTTGTAATCTAGACATATGTTAAGATACTTGTATATGTTAGATGCGCATATGTGTTATAGATGCCTTATATGTTACAGATAATCATATATGTACAAA